>JAOSBK010000001.1:21003791-21028301 GCA_027568895.1 Erythroxylum shatona | reverse complement strand
GCAAAATGGCTTAGGCGAGAAGCCGCGCAGACGCTGGTTTAAATAAAACGAAAACGACGACGTTTTATTGTGGGACAGAATAGGGCCAGGTTTAGTGGGACAGAAGATCTGAACCCGTAGGAGAATTACGATTGTGAAATTAAAATTAAAGTAAGAATACTTAAATAAGAATTAATGGCTAGATATATATCTATACAAGGAGCTATCATATGCAAGAATAGCTCTAATTCTTTTAAAAGTAATTTATTAACGATGACGTACGACTAAAGATACATTATATTTTTTTAATATTGTATCTGACGAGAGAGATGATTCTTTATTTAAATCTTGGCATTTAAAATTTATTCACCATTAAATGAATATATTTGATGAATAATTCAAAATTTTTGTAATTCTCATAATAATTTTAACTATTTTATACAATTATATGTAAACTTTACAAAAATTTATAATTAAAAGAAATTATACTTATAGAATATAAACTCGAGAATACTAATTCTTATAATAATTCACATATAATTTAAAATAAAATAATAATATTCATTTTAATAAGTGAATTTAACCCCAAAAGTATTTTTAGATATTAATTTTAATTTATGTTAGAGTTATGTAAAAGTACTTTAACAATTTTCATTCTCTCGTGAATTATATGTTTATTATATCAAAAACATATGATAATGTCTCAATAACTATATTTATTTCACATAAATCAAAAGGAGTCAATATTATGATTTATCCTAATGCATTAAAAAAAATTGTATGCTTCATATCTACAAAGGATGTATATAAAAAGTATTGAACATGCATATATTTAATTATATAAAATTCTAAAAATAATTGATATCTTTATTAATCCTAATGTATCAATATTCAAAAGAGGGTTAATTATAAAAAAAACTTAAACTTTCGTTAATTTTTCAATTATAACCAGAACTTTATAAAGTAGCAATAAAATGCCCAAATTTTCAATTCTAGCCCGAATTTGAAAAAGTAGCTATAAATTAGTTAAACTTTCAATTTTTTAGTTCTAGTCTGATATTAATATTTCCGTTAAGTTTGCTGACGTAGCATGCCACCTATTTTAGAAACCTTAACTATTAATACTCACCAAACAATATTAACGCAACAAATGAAGATTAATAAAACGACACCGTTTAATCATATAACTAAAACGACGTTGTTGTTTAAAAATAACTTAAATCAGATTACGCAGTTTCTACGACCTTACGCTTTGATTTTAGTTTTTTCCTTTAATTTCAATTTGTTTTCTTAACACCTCACCTTTCAATTTTCATATTAAATAACTTTAACGTCCTCACACTAAGGGCATCAGGAGAACAAACTAAAACAAACAGCTTACTGGCATAGTACGTTGTAATGTAAGAGTAGTTTCGAACATCAGAAGAACAAACAGAACACAAATAATTAATTGAGGGCATCAGGAAACAACAAATATCATCGAGTTAAAATAGAATAAAATTGAAAACTTGAATATTTTTATTACCACTTTTAAAAGTTTGGGCTAGAATTAAAGATTTAGGTATTTTATTACTATTTTTTAAAGTTTCGATTATAATTAAAAATTAACAAAAATTTAAAGTTTTTTTTAGCAATTAACCAAGTAAATCTTGTTATAAAATATGCTTACACTGTGCATTATTAGAAGCAATTATTATTTTATTAAAATTTAACATATATTATAAAAATTTAGATGTTAATTATAAACGTTACTCAATTTTTTCAATATTAATTCAAACTTTAAAAAATAAAACTAAAATGTTTCAATTTTTTCTAAAATAACAAGACGTTAAATTATTTCAAAAACAAAAAAAAACAAGACGTTAAATTAATGACGTGGCGTGACGTATCATATTAATGTTTTCGGGTTTCGGCTTTTCGCCGCTTAGCTACTGCGTAGGATAATAGTGTCATGTTCTAAATTTGTTATTTTTGGTCAAAAACAAAAAAAAAACAAAATGAAATAACGTAAATTACTTAAAACAAGTGGGGTCGTGCATAAGTCATAGTCATATATTAAAAACATTAATATGATGTGACATATCACACGATTGATCTTAACAAAAACGTTAGGCTACTTTTTTAAAAGATTAAAAAATATAATATTTTAATGTTATTTTTAAATTTTAGATCAGTATTACAATATTAAAAAAAGTTTGAAGTTTTTTTATCATTAACTTAATTTTAAATTATTAAATGAAATAATTTTAATAGATATTTACAACAAAGTTATCACATTTATAAAAGAGGGTAATTGTAATAAGATTCTATATGTATATTAAAAAAAGAAATTGAATTTTAATTTGCAAAATGTTTAACTTCGATTATAACAATTTAAACATAAAACAAAGTAAAAAATAACATCCAATTATAAGATGTAAAAATGATTTCAAATACTATCTTCACATGTTTTAAAATTTGTTTTAATCATTGGTTATGTGCAATTACTATCAGAAGTATATTTGAATTTTTAAAATATATTTTAAAATTCTACAATTTAATACTTTTACACTTTTCACATGTTTCTTGAAATTGTAAATTGAAATTAATATTATATTTGTTCTTGCATTTTTTCCTTATATATATATAACTGAAGAAAGTATGAAGATATTTTTATATTTTGGGTATAAGAGATAGATGTACTCTACAGATTTGTCATTAGAGCTTTTATAAGAAGTTTAACTTTCATTTAAAAAAGAGTTTTTTTTAATGAATTTCATACAATAGACTGTTTGATAACATAAAAATAAAAAATACTTTAAAATATATTAAAAAATATGCAAAGCATAATATATTAATTATTATATAATTTTAAACCATACGAAACATAAATGAAAATACATCTAACCAAATCTTTGATATGAATTATACCATAAATAAAACTAATATAAAAAATAAATATTAAAACATATAACAAAGTCAAATAATATTATATAAATATCAAAATAAACGTGAAGATCTGAAAAATCTACCTGAAAAATACTTTTTTGATAAACTTCAAATTTGAGTTTTTTAAAAAGCTATATTTTAGCTGCCAAAAAAGCTATATCTACAAAAAAAAATATTTTTTTTATTTTATAGCTAAACACTCATTTTTCTTAAAAACTTTCTCGATGAAAAAATGGCTTATTCATCCCCTAAAAGCTCAACCAGAGAGGTACTAAGAGACCATAGAAAATCACATGATCTTTTAAATAATCAAAATTTTATTGCCCCTATTTTTTAGAAGTTTTTTAATTTTAAGTTTTATAGAAAAAAAACCTCTCTTTCTAGATTTTGGTCAAAAATAAATACAAAATATATGTAGTACAAACATCAGACATAGATTAATCAAATGTCACTAATATGATAACCAAATTTAACTCTTTAACCCAAGTCAACTAATTAAATTCGACTTAAAATAATATTTTTAGATAATTATAATAAATTACTAGTTTGAGTTGAATTTAATTAGTTTGGGTTGAGTTTAAAAATGAGGCTAAATCATTATTTAAACAATTTTTAATTAGTCTATATTTGATTTCATATTGTGTGTATTTTGTCATTATTTTTAACCGAAATTTAAGAGAAATTAAAAAACTAAAAAATAGATGAAAATTTTCATGAATTTTAAATATCAAAGAATTATTTTTAAAAATTTTAAATTATATAGAAGGTCTATGTCTTTTATCTTTATATTTTAACGTAAAATAGTGAAAATTTTAAATTGTTCTTATTTTTTATATATATTGCCAACTTATACTATTCCTATATTTTATAAATTAAAAAATAATTAATGTCGATCATCTTATATTTTTTTTAAGCGACCTTGTTGTCTTTTAGAAGTGACATTATGGGATAAATCATATATGAAGTTTGAAGATAATTTTAACTGGTCGAACATGCATATTGTTGAATATGTACAGGGACCAAAGCTTTTAGTAACTTTGTTGCTTTTATCTGAAAATAAAATTTTAATTTAAATACGAATATATAAATAACTAGTCTTTAAATATTTAATTAGAAATTTTGGAATATATTAAAATTTATTATCAAAATAATTTTTGTTCAACACATGCAAAATTATTTTGAACTTAATTAGATTAAACTGTTTCAATTTTTATAATTAATTAAAATGAAATTATTTAAAGATATATAAAATTAAAATTTATGTTACAAAACATATTACTAACTAATTTGATATAAATTTAAATAATCGACAATAAACTGCAACAGATAAGATATAAATAAAGTCACATATAGTGTAATTATTATATTAGTAAAAACAATAATTACATATAATATAATTAAAAATTAATGTAATTAATTATTTTATAAGGGTAAAATATACAAAAAAATGTTTAATAATATATTATAATTAAATGAACAATATTTTTATGTCACTTTTAGGATAATTTGTTGCATACCCCTTGATTATACGAGAAATATAAGTCATTATAAACTCTATTACCATTTCCATTACTTCAAATTTAATAGAATATATCACTTACACTCAAGATTATCTCAAATTTATTGTATAACGAGAATCTTATGATACTACATAATCATGTCACACATAGCACTTCCTTAGGTTGAAAAAAAAAGTGACTTGTTTTTTTGTGGACTACAAGATATTTTAAGAAAGTTTTAATTATAAAAAAATATCTTTAAGTTATTTATATTCAGATTAATTATCACTTAAATTTGGTAAATTTTTTACAAAAAAATAAAACTCTAACTTCAAATTTTAAGTAATTAGATATACGACGAGTTTAACATTACGAACTCACTTAAATTTGGAGACTCCTTTACCGATTCATTTACACCTTTGGGGTTGACAGGACAGGACATTTATATAAATGGCATAAATCAGACATGCTAATTACCACCATTTTCCTCATCTGCCAATCAATCACGCACGTTTCCACTTCACTTTCCATTTAATAATAATAATAAGAATAGCAGCACATTGATTATACACACACGTGTCAGATCTGTTCGTGACACGGCGCAGATACATTAATTTCTATTGCACTTGCACAAGTAAGTGTTATTTACCATGTTCGGTAACTTTTTATATTTTTTAACACTATAATATAATTTACCATCATCTTCAACGCTTAATTGAAATTTACCAAGATAATTTTGAAAAGTTTGACAATACGTAATTTTATTTTATTTAATAGAGAAATTATTTAAAAAAACTTACATATAATGTGTTTCGAAGATCTTAATGTTGAAACAGAATTGTTTGCGAAAATTAAAAATACTTTAAAATTATTACAAAGTAAATATTTTTGAAAATTTGAAAGGATTATAATTTATTTAGCATCCATTTTTTTTATCATCGTCATTATTAATATTTAGTTGAAGTCTCGTTGAAACGTAAGATATGAAGAAATCTAATAATATATAATTTTACTCCTACAGGTTATTTTCAATAGACTCACATATAATATATTATGAAGATACTACAAAATTAAAAAGGATTTACATACATATGTGAAACAAAAATAATAAAATAAAATAACTATGTAAGTAAGTTAAATAAACACTAAAAATGAGATAACATAAATACAAATAAATAATAAATAGCAACAATGGTTATATTAATAATACAAAAAAGTAAGGCAATTCAAAAATAATATAAGTATAAAACATTTCAAAGATTAACAAGATAAGAATGCATGGTAGAAAAGACGCTACAAGAGTAAACTTTAACTAGGCCAAAATGATTAATATTAAATTTTTTATTATTGTTATTTTTAATATTAAAAATTTTAATTAAAAAATTTACAAGTGAAGATCTATTTTTATTTTTATTTTTATTTTTAAATTAATTTTTATTCTGTTTCAACTAATTTTGATATGATTATGCAGTTTAAAATTCAAAATAATAAACTATATTTAATTTAGGAAAATACTGGGTAATAAAACAGTAAACGCAAACCAGATGTATTTGGTTAGTTTGGTTTTACAGTTAAACGAGCGTAAACCCTAGTGATTTAAATAGTCTGCTGCCACACTGTAGGTGTCTCCCTCTGCAACTCCTTTCTCCTCTGTTTATCTTCACATTTTCTCTCTTTATCTAAACCCTACTCTGGTTTGAGCTAGGGTTTAGTTTCCTCAGAACATTCAGTTTCAGTTTTCTGTTTTCTCGATCGTCAGTCATGGATCTTCCTAGCCTTGCCGTTATCCTCCGGGCTGCTCTCAGCCCCAATCCCGACGAACGCAAAGCCGCCGAACAAAGCCTTAATCAGGTCGTTATCTGTTTCTCTGCGATAGTTTTTATTGGATTGCCGTTTTAGTTAGACATGATCGTTCGCTAACTCAAAAATTATGCTTGAGAGCTTATTCGATTATGATTAAATCTATTTTGGCTTTCTGATAAGTAAAAAAGCTTTTTTTTCTGTGTAGTTATGTTTATCAAGGGTTATGCTTATCCAAAGGATCAAAATTCTCATATGTGTTTGGTTATATGTACAGTTCCAGTACGCTCCACAGCATCTGGTTAGATTGTTGCAGATCATTGTGGACAATAGTTGCGACATGGGAGTCCGACAAGTTGCGAGTATTCATTTCAAGAACTTCGTTGCAAAGAACTGGGCTCCGCTTGATCCTGGTATGTAACATTTCTTCTGTGTGTTAGTGATGCTATGAGTACAATTCATCGAAAACTTTAACTTGTTCAACTTGTTTGTATTTAGAGTATAACGACTATGAATTGTGGGTGATAGATGTTTCCCTGTTCGGTTTCACATCTTTTATGTAGATGAGAAATCAAAGATCTTGCAGAGTGATAAGGACTTGGTGAGGGATCACATCCTTGGTTTTGTTGTGCAAGTCCCTTCTCTGCTGAGGTACTTCTTTCAGATATTCTTCTGCTTCATTGATTTTTTCTGTTTAATTTGATTTTTGTGTGTGTGAAATGAACTGAAAAATTCATGTTTCATCATATGAACTGAATCAGTTTCTCAAATACTTTTTTTGATTTCCAGGGTACAATTGGGTGAGTGTCTTAAGACTATTATACATGCTGATTATCCAGAGCAATGGCCTCGCCTTCTGGATTGGATTAAGCATAACCTACAGCTACAAGAACAACACATTTATGGAGCTCTTTATGTGTTGCGTATTCTTGCTAGAAAATATGAGTAAGCATATACTTGGAAAATCTTTTATGTACCTATTCTCTGAATGTCTATACATTCATAAAAGTTATTGCCTTTCAGCAGGCAGAGTTACTCATTTATTTTTTTCAGGTTTAAATCAGATGAAGAGAGGACACCGGTATATCACATTGTTGAGGAGACATTTTCACATCTTCTCAACATATTCAACAATCTTGTTCAAATACCAAACCCATCTATTGAAGTCGCGGATTTGATAAAGCTTATTTGTAAAATTTTCTGGTCTTCCATATATGTAAGCTCTTTTAATGAAAATAGAACAAATCAGATGCTAGTAAATCACTGAATCTGTTGTACTATTCTACCAAAACAGATTTCTTGGAGTCAATTTCTACATTGATAAACTAACGTTCACCGCACTTGTGATGTCTTAAGACAATCTCAAGTGGTTCTGTTGTTTCATGTGCAATTAAGTTTTGGATTTGATCATATTGTGCTGTTCTACATTTTTCCTACCTTAATTCTTTATTTTTTTCCCTTTTGACTTTCAAACTTTTAGTGTTCATGCCAATGCAAAATAGTTTCAACCATCCTTGCACTTATTATTTGATGGATTTCAAGTTTCAGAATTGATTTGCATCTTAATGTATGTCATAAGCTCTGGTTTTTAGCTATAAATTGGAAATAACAAAAATGGATTTTACAGGTCTTGCTTTCATCGAGGATGCTATAGTTACATTCTTCTGTCCAAATACTAGCATGAGTCTAGTTCAATGAGTAGCGAACTATTGATAAATAGGCAATTCTTTATGTTTGTCTTTACCGATTTTTTGTTAGTAAGTGTAGCTTATTTTGGAGATTATAAGTTTCATGTCGTAATTAATTGTTCATAATTGTCATCTTTCTTCAGTTGGAGATTCCAAAACAGCTCTTTGATCCCAATGTCTTTAATGCATGGATGATTCTTTTCTTAAATGTTTTGGAAAGGCCAGTTCCTTTTGAGGGTCAACCTGTGGATCCTGATCTTAGGAAATCATGGGGTTGGTGGAAGGTGAAGAAATGGACTGTTCATATCTTGAACAGGCTGTATACTAGGTATATCTTTATCTAGGAAATATGTTATGAGTACTTGGAGGAGTAGGTGGTTTATTTCCGACTTTTGACCATATAAAACTTGTAGGTTCGGAGATTTGAAGCTACAAAACCCAGAAAATAAGGCTTTCGCTCAAATGTTTCAGAAGAACTATGCAGGGAAGATTTTGGAGTGCCACTTGAATTTGTTGAATGTAATCCGTGTCGGTGGCTATTTACCTGACCGAGTTATAAACTTGATTCTTCAGTACTTAAGCAACAGGTGTGTGAAATATGCTGCCTCGCATGTTTATTTTTCTGTTCTCTTTTACATTACACTTAATTCTATTTCTTATTTGATGTTGCAACTGTTGTTAAATGTCCTAATTTCTGCACTATGTGCTTATTTATGTAAAGAGTATTCAAAATTTTATTGTTGAATTGTAATATCACATTAAGTTCATGCTGTGAGGGTACCTAGTTTTTGGAGCACATTGTGAAATCTATTTCAATATGAAATGAAGTGCAAACCAAACTCTGAGCATCTCGTTTTGTGTTATCTTTTATCATTCCCTAATGCTAATTTTTTCTTTTGTGTAGTATTTCAAAGAATAGTATGTACAATCTACTGCAACCACGACTTGACGTTCTTCTGTTTGAGATAGTGTTCCCTCTTATGTGTTTCAATGATAACGATCAAAAGCTTTGGGATGAAGATCCTCATGAATATGTGAGGAAGGGTTATGGTGAGTGTCTAATCTTTGTCAATTATAGTAGTTGATTAGATTGGAATTGTCATTTACATGTAGCTTTCTTGCTACAGATATTATTGAAGATTTATATAGCCCTCGTACTGCTGCAATGGACTTTGTAAGTGAGTTGGTTAGAAAACGTGGGAAAGAGAATCTTCAAAAGTTTGTCCTATTCATTGTGGAAATTTTTAAGAGGTAATTTCTTTTCTTTTTAGTGTGAAGATATGAGATAAACTGTGGTATGGCTGCTAGCTTTAATTTTGGTTTTCTGGTATTTTTCTGTACAGATATGATGAATCACCTGTTGAATATAAACCATATCGACAAAAAGATGGTGCTTTGCTTGCAATTGGTGCACTATGTGATAAGTTGAAACAAACTGATCCTTACAAATCTGAGTTGGAGCGAATGCTAATACAGCATGTCTTCCCCGAGTTTAGCAGTCCTGTTGGGCATCTCAGAGCGAAGGTATTTTAGACCTTAAGATGTTTGAATTTTGGTATGTTATTGACCATATACATGCATTTCAGTTGACTTGAATCCTATTTTTACGTTGATCATGTGTCATGATATTTTCATTTTTTAAGGTCTGTGTTTCAACTGATGTTCTTTTTATGTTTCATTTATTTATTTTTCGTCTGTGCATATACATCAGGCAGCGTGGGTTGCTGGACAATATGCCCACATTAACTTCTTGGACCAGAACAATTTTCGCAAAGCCTTGCATAGTGTTGTTGCTCGCTTACGTGATTCAGAGCTTCCTGTTCGTGTTGACTCAGTTTTTGCATTGAGAAGCTTTGTTGAAGCTTGTAAAGGCAAATGGCTTCTCCTCCCTCTCTCTCTCTGTTTCAATTCCCGCTACCCATGTTCGCTCTGTCTTCAATGTTATCCTCTCTCTGTCTCAAAATTTTTTCCTAATTATGCAGATTTAAATGAGATCCGCCCAATTCTCCCTCAACTGCTTGATGGTATGACGATGGAACATTGCTATGTTGTCAAATTTGTTGCTATTTATGAGCTTTCTTGAAACACTTAGTGGGTTAAATCAGTAAGGAATTTTGTGAGGCTTGGCAATCATTTTGATAATAGATTGTTTCTGAAAGCTATGTTCTGCCAATTTATACCTTAACTATTTCAGTTGAATTTTTGTCCAAATGCTAACAATGGCATCTGGCTTTTATTTATGCTTTAAAACTTTACATATAAGAGTACAATGAAAGTGTATTCTGCGAAGCATGAGCTGACAAATGCCGAGCGCAATTTGTTTCTAGGACCCAAGTGATTCATTTCACCTTTTGTTTAGTATTTATTAAGGCTTTTTGAGATTACGGTGGATTATTAGGATTTCTGATATACTTGTTCTTTTTCTCTTTTCACCCCATTTGTCCAGAATTCTTTAAACTAATGAATGAGGTTGAGAATGAGGACCTGGTTTTTACTCTGGAAACTATAGTAGACAAATTTGGCGAGGAGATGGCACCCTATGCTCTTGGGCTATGCCAGAATTTGGTAATGATTGTTTATTTTCACTGGAGCTAATTTATGTACTTTATGTTGCTGATTAAGGAATCTTTAAATTCAGGCAGCTGCATTTTGGAGGTGTATGAACACTGCAGAAGCTGATGATGAAGCTGATGATACTGGTGCTTTGGCAGCAGTTGGTTGTTTGCGTGCTATCAGCACAATTCTCGAATCAGTTAGTAGGCTGCCTCATCTTTTTGTCCAAGTTGAGCCTACTTTGCTTCCTATAATGCGTAGGATGTTGACAACTGATGGTCAAGGTATGCGTATGTTAATTTTCATGTTACCCTAAATCTTGGACATATATTATGATTTCAGCAGCTGGACATTAGTCAAAACTTTTTGTTTATGACTCAAATATTCAATTCATATGGTTCTTTCGTTCTCTGCTTGCCTGTAGATGTATTTGAAGAAGTCTTGGAAATTGTTTCGTATATGACCTTTTTCTCGCCAACAATATCTTTGGATATGTGGAGTCTTTGGCCCTTGATGATGGAAGCATTGGCAGATTGGGCTGTTGATTTCTTTCCAAGTATGTATTCGTAGCTGCACTTTACAGTTGATGATATGCTGGCAATTTGTTACCTCTCCATCCGTTTAATTGTTAACTGTGCTTGGAAACTAATTTTCCTGAACTAATTTTTACTTTTCATTTCTCCTAAATTTCACAACTGTATATGTTGTGATGCACTGGATGGGCCTTATGTTTTGCTTTCTTATGAGGACCATATTCTATTATTTTCTAAATATCTTTTTGGTCTATTTTAATGCAGACATTTTGGTTCCTTTGGACAACTATATCTCTAGAGGAACAACTCATTTCCTGACGTGCAAGGAACCTGATTATCAGAAAAGCCTTTGGAACATGATTTCATCTGTTAGTTTCTTCATGATCATAAAAAGATTTATTATGTTGTTGTCTGCTTAATTCAAGCAGAGTAAAAAAGAACCATTACTCCATTGAACATGCTGTTATTGTTTACGTTTCATTGTTATTGGTTGTTTACACTTGCTATTGCTGATGTGTTCCATGTTTTGTTGGTTTTTTTGGCAGACCATGGCTGATGATAACCTGGAGGATAGTGATATTGAGCCAGCCCCAAAGCTTATCGAAGTAGTTTTTCAGAACTGTAAAGGCCAGGTGGACCAGTGGGTTGAACCATATCTGAGAATTACCGTTGAGAGGTTGCGAAGTACTGAGAAATCATACCTGAAATGCCTTCTTATGAAAGTGGTATAGAGGCTACATTTTTTCCATTACACTTACAAGAATTCCCTTTTTCAAATAGCCTTAGTTCAGAATCCTCGTTGTGCACTAATGTTTATTTTGGTTCCCTAATAATTTCCCCCTGATTAATGCCAACATTGAAGAAGTTACGGGTTCCACTGTTAATAATCTCATTGTTTTTAATTCATTGTTGGAAAAGCCTGATAAGCTAGCTAAGTCATTTTAGTAGTATTTATTAAATGAAACTCTCCTGTCTATAACTATTTATTTCTAGCGTCATTTTAGTAGTATTTATTAAATGAAACTCTCCTGTCTATAACTATTTATTTCTAGCCACACTACTCAGATTAGTGTCCTTGTTTTCTAACTCTGGTTGTTATCTAATTGTTTGATTGGCAGTTAGCATATAAAGCGTGTTGAATACTTTTGCAGATTGCAAACGCTCTTTATTACAATGCAGCTTTAACACTCAGCACACTGCATAAACTTGGTGTTGCTACAGAGACTTTTGGTCTTTGGTTCCAGATGTTGCAGCAATGTAAAAAGAATGGTACTCGAGCTAATTTTAAAAGGTAATATCTGTATTGTGATTTCATCCAAGGTTTTATAGAAATGTCAAGTGAAAATTTGGAGTTTGGACTTAGTTTCCCTTCTGTTCTTTTTTGGACAAATTCAATGCTCGATTTCTACTTTTGGGGTAATAGAATCACTAATCTAAATGATTCTCTGGTGCAGGGAACATGATAAGAAAGTTTGTTGCTTGGGGTTAACATCATTGCTTTCGCTGCCAGCTGATCAATTGCCTAGCGAGGCTCTGGAGCCTGTTTTCAGGGCTACACTCGATCTCCTAGTTGCATACAAGGATCAAGTTGCTGGTCTGTCCCATCGTCTCCTTTCCCTAATTCATTTGTAGGCGGACGATGTTTATACCTCCAGCCATAATGATATTATGTTTTACAGAAGCTGCAAAGGAAGAAGAGGTGGAAGATGAGGATGATATGGATGGTTTCCAGTCTGATAATGAAGATGATGATGGTGATGGGTTTGACAAGGAGATGGGAGATGATACTGAGGATGGGGATGAAGCAGACAGCATTAAACTTCAAAAATTAGCTGCTCAGGTGTGTTAATTTGCTCATAACTATGCCATTTTGTTTTCGTATATCAATTTACTAGGATTATATAGGTTTCTCCACTAATATTGAATCAAAATTTCAAGCAAGCATCCAACTAGCACTCGATAACATGTGAAGATTTTTGACATATCGAATATCGTCTTAAGGATACTGTATTTCTTCATTCTATCCACCAAAGCACTTCAAATTTTTTTCAATCCTTCCCACAACCTTGATTGTATTATTGCAAGTATTTTGAAACATAAGTCTGTGGCAGCACAGACTTTTACTTGTGCAATCCTAAAGTCTGTTTCAGCCAGGCTTGTATTTGTGCATTCCTTGTACTTTTTTGTGGACATCTTGTGGGTTGAAGGTTAAGGTAAAGGGAACAAATGTTAACTTTTAAAAAGTAATACAGAACTCCTGAGATTATGACTGCAGTAATTCTCAATTTGTGGCAATAATATGAAACGCTATGGTTGTAGCATGGAGCGTAAAAGTTTATTTTAAGTTTAAAATCAGCATCTTTCTATCTAGTTCTGGATTTTGTTTATCAAAAGCAAAAGGGAATAGGGACCCAGATTGTTCATTCTTGTTGATCCAGATTTAAGAAGATGCAGAAACACTGCTCTTTATCTGCTAACTTTGTTTATGGAGGCTCACATCATTGTCTTTGCAAGCAAGATGCTTCCTTGGCCTTGCTGTTTTGGATGCTTATATCATCCAAATTTATCTTTGATCGAATTCATCCAAATTTAGGTTATCCAAACTGGTTGGTTGAGCAGTTTAATCTTTCTGGAATTGGATTGAATTGTCATACCAGACAATTTGTTGTTCTTATGAGTATGTCATACCAGACAATTTGTTGTTCTTATGAGCTGTGTTGACAATAATGAGGATATGCTTACTTATGACGAATTCATACAAGCACATTGATTCTTATGAGCTGTATTGAAACATATCCTTATTTATTTGCTTTTTTTCTTAGATATCTGGATTAGGGCCAGAAACAAAATTGTAGATCTAGACTATAGCCTGAGGAGATTTTGTGTCATGAAATTAGTTCAAGTCTGATAGTTACATTGCTATGATGTGTTTTGCTTGATTTTTAACTGAAATATTCATTTGACAGGCAAAGGCTTTCCGTCCACATGACGACGACGACGACTACGACAATTCAGATGATGACTATAGCGACGATGAAGAGTTGCAATCGCCAATTGATGAGGTGGACCCTTTCATTTTTTTTGTGGATACTGTCAAAGGTGAGACATGTTTTCATCCTCAATCAGACAACTTGAATCATACTTCTGTCAAGTGTGTAGCTGCAACCTCATTTTTGTTTGGCTTCAGCTATTCAAGCTTCAGATCCTTTGAGGGTCCAGAAACTTATGCAGACGCTAGATTTCCATCACCAAGCATTGGCAAATGGTGTTGCTCAGCATGCTGAAAACAGAAGAACAGAGATTGAAAAGGATAAGATGGAGAAAGCATCTGCTGCCACTGCCGCTGCTTCATGAGACAAGATTTGGACACCATTTGACACAAATTTGCATTGCTTTCTGTTTGCTGCTTATTCCATCTATTGAGTAATCTTTTGAAGTGACCAGAGGTGGTCATTCTCTTTGAAGATTTTTGTGGGTTTGGCGGTGATGCAGGTCAATGGGCATTGAAATGCTGAGCTTCAAAGTAAATGGAGCTTTGCATGCCTGCCATTTCTATTGTCCATAGTGGATCGGGAAGTCTGAGTTCTCTCCACCATGTGCTTGAATTAATCATTTTTGGTGAGTCTGTTCTAGCCAATTACACGTTTAAATGCTGCTATCAAGCAATTTGCGGGTTCTTTTTTCATTTTCCATTTTCGGTTCTCGAGTGCTTTTTAATCGCGACTTCTAAGTTGTTTGTCTCTTTTGAGACAAGATTCATCCCATGTCACTTAGCTTTAAATGTTAGAAAGCATAGGGGCTTCACGCACAAGGTCTCGTGTGTCTGCCCACTGTCATTACAAATTAGGAAATTTTCGCCATGATTGATGGCTGTAATTTATAAATTTTGCTAAGGGTAGCCTACTTTCTTCTTCTTTATCCTCGCTCTCTTCCTTTCCCTTTTACCGGGGGGAATTTGTAATGAATATATATAGTGTATGAATTCAGATGCTCAAAAAGTTTGGGTTTTTCTGGTAGAGGGATTCTATTGATAGCCCATTGTCACCGAATGTATAACACTTGATATTCTTTGTATACTGTGGTATAAATGGAAGGGAAGAAATGGTTTTTATGTGAGCTTTGTTGTGACCAATATAATATATAAATAAATCGTTGTTACCTGAGTGATTATTATCTTCTCTTGTATTGCCCCATCTTTATGTTTTACTCTGAACAAGGCTCTCGAAGTGATTCAACTACATTTCCTACAAGTCCTACTCGGTCCTGGCTGCTTGTTTTGGGTAGAGTCAAGAGTGCAGACTCTTCGATGCGTAGTTGCAGGTGAAAAATAGGTAACAGGATGGCTGTTGCAAATATGTTTACGGTATAATTTATAGGAGGGCAAGACGCCAACTTGCTCTGACCCATGTCCATGTCCATGTCCATGTGTTTTTTTTTTTTTGATACAAAATTTACAACACGAAACAACTAACTAACACACGGTTCTGCAGTACACAGTTCCAATCTGGTCTATCTGAATTAAATCTAGGAGCAGCGGAGGTTTCTGAAGGATATGAATTCCGGTACTTGCCATCCCTACAAGGTCGGCCAGGTGATCTGTGCACTGGTTCCTTTTACGGTGCACATGCGTTATTCGCATCTCTCAATCTCGCATGAGCAGTCCGTGGGTATCTGCCAATAAAAAGTTATTAATATAAAACTCGGTATTGAGAGCGGAAATAATGTTAACTTCTAGAGAGTCCACTTTTAATACAACACGACGGTATCTAAGGGATCATGCCAGCGTGAGGCCCGAATGGACTCCCTAGGGTTCAACTGTTAGTGACGAATTGTTGCCTATATGTTGAAAAAATCCTCCACACTATTGCCTGTGACAGTCTCAAATAAGGCCGCCAGTGGTAGCTAGGCGTGTCCCTGGTTTAAAAACTCCGTCTGTATTGGGTTTTACCCAACTCTGGCGGTGTCGTCCAGCCCACCCGAGTGCCTCCCAATATGCCCTGGTGTGGGTAAACACAGCTTTCTACTGCCCTTACCCTAAAGATCCACCCTACATACTCCAAAACAGCCTTAGTGCCATCCTCTGGCCAGGCAAACTCTTCGTCAAATAAACTTTTGTTTCTCCACGTCCAGAGCATCCAGCACACGGTACCAAAAATAGTAGGCCAGTTCCCTATCTGCCCCTGGACGTGCTTCAGTAGATTGGATTGCACTCAACCTGCCACATCATGGTGGAAGAAGTCCGTGTTGACTACCTCCGTGGGAAATTTTCGCTAGAAATTGGACACTCGCGGACAGTCCCGAAGGACATGTAAAGTGGATTCTTCCTGCCTATAAACGTGGCAGCTGCTATCAATCGCAATGTGTCGTACCACACGTTGGTGGTTCGTTAGAAGTTTCTCCTTGGTCAAGAGCCAAAGTGACGTAGCGAAAAGAGCAAATTTGGAGCAACTTCAAGAATTCGAAATTTTATTCAATGGAAAAACTATGTTTTCGATTACAAAACGGATATCTTATATAGAGATAGAACTAATGGAAATTGAATAATTGAAGATAACATCAAATACTAAATCTATCAAAATAGAATATATGATAATCACGAATTTCCTAATATAGAAAACTGCTAGAATAGTTGTTGTTTCCAAAATCAGAAAAATTGTTGAGATTTTCGACGATTATGGCGATCATATTCTTCAAGATAATCACAAGCTAACTGTTCTACATCACAAAGGAATGCTCTGATTCGTTGGGGTCCCGCCCATTTCCAAAATAAAGCCTAGAGCCTTTGCTCCCGCTCTGAGTTTTGCCCTTCGATCAATTCATAGGCTAATGTCACCGTGAACCGCCCATGACTCGTGTGTCCCCATCTTTTGGTATCTTCCTCCACATTGGTAACATTAGGGGATAGCTCTACTAAATCCAAACAGGCTAAGGATGGCAGATACTGTTGAAATAAATGTCACTTCCAGTGACCATCCTCATGTTGGAAATTTGCTACCTTAGCATAGAGGTCGCCTTCTGGTATTAGAGATGTTGCCACATGTAGTAGCGGTCCCTAGTCTTTCACCCATTGTCTGCCAAAAGTAAATATGCCGACCGTTACCGAGTTGCCATTTAATACCTTGGATGACAAATTTCCAAGTGGCCGCAATTCCCTTCCAAAACATGAAGCCCCTGTCCTGTCGATTGACTCAGGGATGTGGTACGGGTCTATACGATATTTAGCGCGTACAATAATGCCTCAGGTTTTGTAAGAAGTGTCTATCCCATTTTGGTTAGTAAGGCATCATTGGAAGATCGAATACGCTTAATGCCTAGTCCCCCGTTCTTTTTAGGTTGACACACATCATCCCAATTGACAAGGGGCATTTTCCTTTGCTCACTCGTGGAATCCTAGATAAAGTTACGCATGAGTTGTTCCAAATTATCACAGAGCTGTCTCGGCAGGCGAACAGTTTACATTGTGAAAACCCGCAGGGCGGAGTTCATTGATTGGGCTAAGGTGACACGGCTTGCAAGCGAGAGCTGACGGTCTCGCCATCCTGATAATTTCCTTTGGGCATTGTCTAGGATGTGCTAGTATGTCATGCATGTGGTACGCTCATGGAGGAGAAGGACTCCGAGATATTTACCCAAATTGGACGTACTCTGGATATGGAGGGCTTGATTTAGACATTGCGCGTTTCTGGCTTAACATTCTTGGAAAAGAATATTTTCGATTTGTCTAGGTTGACCTTCTGCCCTGAGGCCAGATAGAACTCATCCAAAGTCTACGCAATGACTTGAGCTTGGTCGTCTGTTGCTTCCGCGAACAGGACTAGGTCATCGGTAAAGAAGAGCTGGGAGATAGGAGGTCCTATAGGGCTCAACTGTATCGGTCGCCATCTTCCTTGACCTACCTCTCGTGAGATAAGATGTCCCAGACGTTCCATGTATAACACAAAAAAGTACGATGAGAGTGGATCTCCTTGCTGTATCCCACGCGAGGGGCTAAAGGATCAAAGGCCGACCCTTGCCAAACCACCTGTATGGTCACTGTTGAAATGCACATCATAATGACCCAGATAAGTTGAGTTGGAAGTCTAATCTCCTCTAAAGTGTTATGGATAAAGTCCCAACAAAGGCGGTCATAAGCTTTTTCAAGGTCCACTTTTATTGCTAAAAAGTCCTTCTTCCCTTTCTTTCGTCGCATAGAATGGATAGCTTCTTGGGCAATGGTGATATTATCAGTAATTTGTCGGCTCAGAATAAAACTACATTGGGTCTCCTTCACAAGAGAACCCAAGTGGATCTTCAAATGGTTAACGACGACTTTAGCGATTATTTTGTAAAGAACGGTGCAGAGGCTGACCGAACGAAACTGGGTAAAATTATTCGGGGAGGGAGTTTTAGGGATAATAACTAGCAGGGTGTGGTTTAATTCCTCCTCCCACTGTTCTTGTTTGAACACATCCTGAATGAACTCTGTCACTCTAAGGCCGACCCGCTCCCATTGTTTTTGAAAAAACAATGCATTGAAGCCATCCACCCTAGGGGCTTTGTTCGGATTCAAGCTTAACACCACATGTTTTATCTTGGTGGGGTGTATGGGTGTAGCCAAGGCTCGGAGATGCTCTGTAGGAAGTAAGGGGAAAGCTCCCGTTATCAGGTTCTGATACGGTTGCGCTTCCTCTCTCGTAAATAGAATGAAAAAATAATCGTGTGCGAGGCGATGCAGTTGCCTTTGATCTGAGACTATGGCCCCCTGAGAGTCCTTAAGTCTCTCAATACGCAACTTCTTTCTTCTAGAAAGAGTGAGCATATGGTAAAACTTCGTATTCTGGTCGCCTTTCAAAATCCATTCGCACTAGGCTTTTTGATGCTAAAAGATTTCTTCTTCACACAAGACCTGGACAAGCTCTCCACTCAATTGTTCTTCCAACGCAAACAGGGAGTCCAGATTATCCTCGTTCATGACCCTCTGAATGCCTTGCAGTCTTGCTAGAATTCTTTTCTTGCGATGAAAAATATTCCCAAATTCCTCACAATTCCACTTGGTGAGGTATTGAGAAAAAAGGGCTAAGGATTGGCTCATTGTCTCCCCGTCTGATAACCAATTCTCTGCAACTAAACCATCGAATCCTGGGTGAGTAAGCCAAACATTCTGAAGATGAAAGGTAGGGGATCCTAATTGACTAGGAGTTGGGGAGTGAATCTGGATCCACATAAGTCTATGATCAGAGCCTAGGAAAGGTAAATGGTAATTAACCGCATGAGGGAAGGTGTGGATCCAATCAGTAGATCCAAAGGCTCGATCCAAACAAGCTTGCACCATACCCTGGCGCCACGTAAATTTGGATCCAATGTACCCCAGATCATGAAGGCTGTTAGCATGCACCCAAGACTGGAAATGAGTGTTCACGATCCTAGTAGTCGTGGCTCCTCCCCTCTTATCCGCTTGCTCCAGTTTTGCATTTAAGTCCCCCCCAATTAGCCATGGTCTATTAACGGATCGACTGATCCATTCTAGAGCAAGTCATAGGTGTTTTTTAGAAGACTGTTGAGGACTCGCATACATAGCGGTAAAATCAAATGAGTCCTCCGCTTAATGGATAGAGGTATGGATGAATTGGCGGTGTGCTAACACTATGGAAACAGTAACCTCACTCTTCCACATCATCCAAATCCCACTCGTGAAACCTGCAGCTTCTATCCGGAAGGGGAAATCAAACCTGAACTTGCGGATCACTTCGTGCACCCAAGTACCACTAATTCTGGTTTCCATCAACACTAGGATGCCAGGATTATATTGACTAAGATAATTTCGCAGGATAAGCTTAAAATGACTACCCTCGGCTCCTTGACAATTCCATATTAAATAGACATAATAAATGGGATTAGTTGAAATTGGCATCTCCCATAGGAGCGTCTTGGGGTTCATTGCTCAGAGGCAACACTTGCTCCTCATGTCCCCCACTTTGTGGCCGGTCTTCCGAGATATCTAGTTCTACACCTATATCCGGGGGTTCTATATCCGGAGGGTCAGTGATCTCCCGTACGGTAGCTACCTCCTACGATGCCTCTACCCCTTCCATGAGTTGTACGTGCTCCTCGACTTCCTCCTCTCGATTTGCCAACACTTGCTGATCACAAAGCATTTCCGTATGAGAAGAGAGGACGATAGTGATATTTTTATCCATAGGGGTGGGTTGAAGTTGGACTGTGGGGATCACGATCGGGCTTTGGGCCTGGATGGGGTTAGTCCTCGAGCTTTCACCGCGGAGCAATTGCATAGCAGTCCCCTTCTTACCTTTGGGCCCCCTCCTAAGAGCCTGCTTGGGCCAATGATTCTTTAATGAAGAGCCCGTATGCGTGGGCTTAATGGCGCCTAAGTGATCAACAATGGGCAGACTTTTCCCAAAGCCCACGAAAGGATTGAGAAGTGGGGCCGTCTCTTGGATCTCCTTAGTTGTCTCCCTCATCCCTGCACTTGACAGAACGACGTATCTGGAGTTGATCTTAGGAGTGGACTCATTGGGTCTCCCTGCATTAAACTGACGTGATGCAGCAGTAAGGTTTCTCTACTGTAACCGTTGAGTGGATGGCCTGGTTTTGCGTTGCACGTGAACCCAGGGACCATACCCGTTATCGACCGTTAGTTGGCCAGCGTTGTTGCTAACGTTAACGCCTTCTCCTACTAACACTGAGGACGTCGAGACCTTCTCTATTCGGTCGCCTTCTGCTATAGGACGAAGCTCGGTGTCACGCTGTTGTTGGGAGCAATTAGTCGTCGCATGCCCCGCCTTCCTATATGAGTAGCAGAGCTGTGGGAGGCCTTCGTAAGTCACCTAGAGGAGTTCACCATCCAGGGCCACATTGGTTTGCAGTGGTAGGGTCAAGTCTATATCAACAGCAATTCGGGCATAGCGTCCCCGATGGGCCTGTAAAGTCATTTCATCAATTTTCACCGCCTTGCCCACCAAATTCCCCAAGACTGTGAGAATCTCAGGATGATACCGAGCGATAGGTAAGTCCGGTATGAGTATCCAGGTCACCACTCTCACGAAGTTGCCGTGTTTTGGTTTGAAGGACGGTTCCCTCCTTTAGACAAACAAGGCTTGCCTATAGATAATCCAAGGTCCATCAGCCAGAGCATGCAAATAGTCGGATTCCTCCAGGAATTTAACGAGGAAAAACTCCTGTTCCAAGTCTACAATCTTCAGAGGTCCGATGGATTTCCATAAGGCGCGCAGTCTCGAGCTTAAAGCTTGGAATCCTATCCTTCGACCGAGGAGCTTCACGACAACCGCCTTGGTCCACTGGCCATCCAACTTCGCCTTGAACGTGTGCGACAACGTGATTCCTCCTCCACAATCGTCAGTTATTGTAACGATGTCTCCTTCCTCGATCTTGACAGGTGCTTCTGGCGGCCAGTTCTGGTCTGCCGTTGGGTCAAAAGCCGCCCCAACTCCTGCGACCGCTGCACTATACGACAGAATTGGGCATTCCTGTGGTGCTCCTTCCCTCTTCCGTGTTCTTCCCCTTTTTGGATGGTTCCCCTCAGGGTCGAGGGTCGCCATGGGAACCGCAAACTTGGTGGAGCTCGATGACAAAATGTGTTTAAAAATTGTGGAAATTTTTCGTATTTTGTGAAAAGTTGGTAATTCTTGATATGTGAATGTTCATATCTCATGAAATGCTTTGGAATTAAAAATTTACAGAAATGATATTTATCAAAAGCCTCAAAATCGATTAATTTATTCATTATGTTAACATTTAATTAAAATTTAATTTGATTAAAAATAAAAATAATTAAATTTATTAAACATTTATTATATATTTATTAATTTATATAGTAATTTTTATGTAATAATCAATGTTGTGAATACCGTACCGACCTTAGTATCTGATTGAGTTTTAATACGGTACTGTACCAGTACTAGTCAATATCAGGTACTGTTTCGGGTAATTTTTTAAATTTAGAAAATAGTCTCTGAATTTTTTTAAAAGTTGTAAGAAAGTTCATTGCCATATTGTACGATTGTATTGTATATTTTATAAGTTTACATCAATCATGTCTCTAAAATCATAATAATAAATAATAACCACAATTAATATGAAATGACAATAATTTTCAGATATTTTACATAAATAATAACTATAATTAATATGAACAATAATTATCATATGAATATAAAATTAAAAACAATACAAGGTATTAAAAAGATTACAATGTCATCATATAATAAATAATAATTACATCAAAACATCCAATAAAAAGGACAAATGATATTCTTTACTCCCAAACTATTATAATTTACGACGAGAGTTCATGATGAGGAAACAACTAAGTAGATGTAAAACTTAGAAAAAAACCATTTACAATTACATTACATATATAAAATTTAACACATACATATAAGTAAAATTAAATGAAGAGGAAAAACAAAAGCTTAGTATTCAATCGTCAACGAGAGGATATTTGCTATAACTACACTGACCCTAGTTATTATTTAATACAAAATTCTCATCATTAAGAGAAGCATCATCATCATCATCATTCAAATTTAATGCACCAAATGACATGTCAATGCTTTCCCATCCAAGATTATCTTCCAAGTCATTCACATCTACCAAACTCGATTCTTTAGAAACCCAATCTGCCAAGAGATCGATATTATCAATGAAAATTGGAATTGTTTGAACTACTTGTGCTATTAAGAGTCCTAGTAAACAATAAAAATTAATTATTAAAAATTATAAAAAATTTCAAAATTAATAATGATAATAACATACATTTCTCAAAGCTTTAAATTGTAACGAAAGAATACCAAGTCATTCAATATGTTGTGCTCCAATCTATTCCTTTTCTTGGAATTAATGAATTCAAATGTGTTCCAGTTATGCTCATAGCATGTTGCACTCATCTATTGACTTAAAATATGAATTGCAAACCTTTGCAATTCTGGAATATCACTTCTGAATTGATCCCACTAAGAAACTGCAAGTTGTAAGATAACAAAAGTAGCGTTATAAACAAAATAAAGTGATAATTAATTTTCAACAAATAAGAAAAAGAAACAACTAATATCTGGAGAAGGTCTTGCTTTTTGTCGAATAGCAATCAACAATCCAAAATTCCCAGAAGACAACTTATAAAGCTTCATTTGTGAGCTCAAGAGATCTTGCATCATTTCACAGCCAACAATTATTGTAATAGTGAATAACATTCCTCTACTAACTTTATCTTTCTTTGTGAAATCCGGTCAGAAATATACAATGGGATTAAAAAACACTTTAGCTGCAAACAACGAAGAAGAAAATTTTCTCATCTCTCATTGATGATTACAAGATACGATGTGTATAACAGAAGGGCCTATGTTTTAGATTGATCTTGATTGCTTCCTTCGCCCTTTCTATGACATTAAAAAAACTCATTGTTGGCTTTTCTTCATTATCAATCAATCGAAGCACCCTCACCAAAGACTCATAAATTCAGATAATAAATTGACATTGAGATCAAAATTCTCTATCTTCCAGTATAATGCTGGAAACCTCTAATTTAGCATTGGACCTAGCATGCTGAGATGTAACCCATTTATTACTTGTAAACATTTGTCTTAAATCTTTCTTCATCGAAACAAAAGACTGAAGTGATAAGAAATTCGTTGTAAATCTTGTCACACTAGGACGACACAAATTCTTATTATTGGTAAATTCTTTTCTCATTAACTTCAACACCCATGCACGATTATAGATGAACTTGGTCACCTTTTTAGATTTTTGTATAGTCTCATCAATAATACGAAAATACTTAGGATCCACTATATTTTCCTGCATTAGGTCAACGTAATGTGCAGCATAAAGAGTCCAAAAAAAGAATTATTCCTATTTTGTAACCTTCTTCTTGTCCCTTTATAAACGGAATCATTGTTAATAATGAACTGAACAATATTTTCTAGCCTAACTTCATTCACAACTTCATCAAATATCTCAAATAAAGTATTAGTATTTCTAACAATGATCTGAATCTCGTACCGTTCCGGCCGGTACTGGCCGGAACGCTCCGTACCGGCCGGAAACCGGTACCGGAACGGTCTTAAAAATTTTGGGTTTGAATTCCGGTGGGTACCGGCTGATTTCGGTCTGTACTGGCCGGTACCGTCAATACGGGCATTTTTAGGGACCGTTCCGCAAAAAAAAAAAAAAAATCAGGACCAATTTGCAAATAAAAAAAATTAACCCTAATTTTATCTAACCTACCTACCCCGAGCCCGACCCTCTGCCTCTCATTGTCTTCTTCTTTCCTCGCCGACTCTCCCTCTCTCATCGTCTCTCCCTTCCGCTGGCCGGACTCCAGCGTGTGGCGTCTCCGACCTGCTAGCCACCTGCCTCGCCTCGCCTGCCTCGTCTCCGACCTGCCTCGCCCGAAGACGTCCACAGTCCACCGCACATCGTCTTCTCCTCACCGTGATCTCACACCGCACGCCGGCTTCGCCTCCTCCCGCACACCGTCTCTCCGTCTTCGTCCTCCTCGCGCTCACCCTCCGGCGT
>JAOSBK010000001.1:20980018-20990727 GCA_027568895.1 Erythroxylum shatona | reverse complement strand
GAGAAATAGATGGATGAAAGGGTTTTGGAACAAAGTGGAATAGAATAGGGGAAACAGACGATCTGTTTCTTTTTAGCCATTTTTGGTGGTGGTGAAACGAGGTGAGATTTCAAGATTAGGGTTTGTTAGTTATGGCGGAGAATGCAAGTGAGAGAGATAAGAGGAGTCAAATAAAAACAAGATCGCAAGAGAGAGAGGGAAGGGTTTCGTGAGGGTCGAAAGTGATGAGACTTTTTTATGGCCAAAACGCATTTTCGAGAAATGGATTTTGTTCAGGAGTGGAAGTTTTTAGCGAAGGAGGAGGATCGCTTAGCTTTGGATTCCGCCATTGATGAGCTTTGTTAAGCTCGGTATGCAAAGTTAATGGCAATACACACATCTGTTGCTTGTCATCGGGTCTCTCTCTTTTGAGAATGGAGAAGAAGAAGAAGAAGAAAGGTACTTTTGTTTTCTGTAAACATGTTAAAGGTACATCCCTTCAGCTTAAACTAGTAAAATTTCCTTCTTTTTGTTGTTAGCATTCATGGGTCTTGCTTCAAATCTTCTTTGATCTTTGCTTTCTCAAGATGTTGCATCTTTACTGGGATTTTCTGGTTTATAAATCCGTTTTCTTATTGTTGTTTGTTAAAATTTGATTATTTTATTTTTTATTATTTATTTACTATTTTATTTTTATTATGAATATTATGAATATTATTATTATTTATTGATTTTTTTTAAATTTATGTTTATGTATTCAAAAATACTAATTAATTGATTAAATTAAATTATTTTTTCCTATTTTTCTATTTATCTTATTTTAATTTATTAGTCAATTTTTACCCTATTATCTTGTCACTATTATCTTGTCACATATGCATATGGGCCTACTGGAAACAGCCTCTCTACAATGTAGGGGTAAGGCTGCGTACTATCAGGCCCCCCAGACCCTGCTTCATTGCGAAACTTCGGGGTATGATGATGGGTATTCAAGATAAAGAGAGATGGTAACAAGCTGGTAAAACACAAGGCAAGCGTAATAGTGTTAGGATTCAATCAAAAGAAGGTTATATACTTTGATGAAATATTTTCACTAGTAGTCAAGATGATCTCAATTCGAATAGTTTTGGGTTTAATTGTTTGTTTAAATCTTGAATTTGAATAGTTGGATGTTAAAATAACCTTCTTACATGGAGATTTGGAAGATGAGATATACATGGAGCAGCCAGAAGGTTTCAAAGATAAAAGCAAGGAAAATCTAGTATGTAAGTTAAAGAAAAGACTATATGGCTTAAAATAAGGTCCAACGTAGTGGTACCAAAAGTTCGATTCCTTTATGATGGATCATGGTTACAAACAAACTTATGTCGATGCTTACGTGTATCTTAGTAAGTTCTCATGTGAGAACTTCATCATTCTTCTTCTTTATGTCAATGATATGTTGATTATGGGTCTAGACATTGGTATAATCTAAGGAGAATTTGTCCAAATATTTTTATATGAAAGATTAGGGACCTGCAAAGAAGATTTTAGCCATATGGATAACTCAAGATAGGGAGAATAGGTGATTGTGGTTGTCTCAGGAGAGCTATATTGAACGAATGCTAGAAAGGTTCAATATGAAGCATGTCAAGCTAGTTACCATGCCATTGACATCTCACTTTAAGTTATGTATGCATACATGTCCCTCAATAGAAAAGTAGAAATACAATATGTCCTCTATTCCATACTCATCAACAGTTGGGTCTTTAATGTATGCAATGATATGCACAAGGCCAAATATTGCTCAAGCTGTTGAAACGGTGAGTAGAGTTTTATCAAATCCAGGGAAGGTTCACTAGGAAGTATTGAAATGGATTCTGAGATATTTGGAGCGTCGAAGTAAAGTTTGTGCTTTGGTGATGGTAAGCCTACACTATAAGGTTTTACCAATGCAGAAATGACTAGAGATCTTAATAAAAGAAAATCTACTTCAGGTTTTCTGTATAAGTTTATAGGGGAGCACTCATAGCAACCCAAGCTATAAAAGTGTGTGGCTTCATTCATGACTGAAACAGAATATGTAGTTGCAGTGAAAGCTTGTAAGGAGATACTTCGGATGAAAAGTTTCCTTCAAGAGTTGGATGTGAGGCAAAGAGATTATATAGTATTATATGTTAGTCAAAATGTTATCGACTAGAGCAAATATACTATGTATTAATCTCGTGCAAAGCACATAGACATTAGGTATCACTGGTTGAGGTCGTGATAGAAGAGCAATAATTAATTTTAAAGAAAATTCATACAGATTTGAATGGAATTGATATGCTGACTAAAGTGGTTCTTAAAAATAAGCATGAGCTTTGTTATGAGCTTACCGGGATGTATCTCTAGTGGATGATCAAGAATAACATGTCTTCCCTATATTTGGGCTAAAGGGGGAGATTGTTAAGTACACAACCCTATTTCTTAGACTTTCAGTGATCATAGATGCCTTTATGGTTTATGGGAATAACGAACAAGTAAAGACAAGATGAATAAAGCTCTTATGAGGAGATACACCGTCGTGTAGAGTGCTACACGCCCATGTCTTGACTTACACGGCCATGTGGATCAACTATATAAGTCTCTAGAAATTTGTGAAGGAGCATATGAAGAGTGAAGAAATACATGATTGTGTGAAGATACACAATTGTGTGTGGAGACCATGTAACCCTCTGTAACCGTGTACAACTTCGAGTGAGGCAGTGTTGAAGATACATAATCATTTACACAAACCGTGTAAGGTGTAAAAAAACCTATTTTGTAATATAAAAGAGAAAACATAGTTTTTGTAATTGTAAGTGACACTGTATGGTGTAAAAAAATTATTTCGTGATATAAAAGAGAAAAATACATAGATTTTTATAGATGGTGTAGCCATAACGTCCAAAAGTGAGTAAAAACAAAGAGAGGGAAAATAATGTTGTATTCTTATCCTTATTTGATTGTTTTTGGGATTGGTTTGGGTGTTTGTTGATTGTGATATCAACTTTGGTTTCAATAATAAAACTTTATGAGATAACCTACTATTGTGGGGTGAGAGATCAATTTTTTGTAAGTTTTTATTGAGTTTAGTGGATTTGGTTATCAGTTTGTCCTGTGGTTTTTTCCTTTTATACTGAAAGGTTTTTCACATAAATCTTGGTGTTTGTTTCATCGTTAAGTTTCTTATTTTCATATTATTTTGCTGGTGCAGATTGAATAGTTCTTTCTTGTCATTTGGTTGATCTTTTAGATAGCTATATTGTTGTCTCCCAGTATGATTCTACATGATTATGTGGAAATAAATGAAAAGTATGAGGTATGAAATAATATTATAGAGATGCATTTAAGCTTATTAATAATTAAAGAAGTGAAGAAGGAAATCGAACAACTACTACATTTTCCAAATTTGGTTGAAAGAATATTAATGTAAGTCTTAAAACAAAATGCAATAAAGAGTATATTGATGTTTAGTTGAAGGAAAATTATACTGTATTGAGGACTAGATTGAAAATTTTCAAGAACTTACTCAAAGAAACAAGAATCGGCTACAACTTCTTCACCAGTGAAATTAATATTACAAATGAATGTTAAGAAACTATTTACGGTGAAATATATCATTGCTTATTCATATATCTTTTGTTTCTCATGTACACTTTTCATCATTGTAGGTGTATAAAATGATTCACAGATTCCAGAGAAAATGAAGCAAGGAGTTTTTAGACTTGTGTTATTTTTTGGAGATATTACTACAACTGATTTACATGCATATATATCACGTAAATCTCCATGAGATAGTATAGAAAAAAATATAGAATTGATGCTGACGAAGTTTGTCCATTCAATAAAAAATGATCTAATTGCAAATTTTTTCAAATAAAAATAGATCTCCTAAGAAGAATAAGGCAAAGAAGACATAATATAGCATTCTAGAAAAAGTCTTTACTACAATTAGTGAATAGTTAAAAAGAAAGAATGATTTACTTGAGATAAAAATAGTCGCAACATCATCCACTAAAGAGAATAAATTTGAAACTTCGCAAGTTAATTAAGAGACTGATACAATGATGAAATATTTAAATCCCTTACATGATGTGGGTGTCGAGAGTCTACAATATAAAAAAGTAATGAAACATTTATATAATTCTCCACTTTATAGGGAGATTTTTATGAAGATGCCACATGTAAGGAAGATGGATTATATTGTATCTCTTTAGTTATATTTCCATGTTATTGCATATTGAAGTATTATTGGCATAGACATTTTGTATTAAGAATTATTCCTTAGATTGAACATTTTAAGTGTATTTTTGTATGAATATTTGATATAAACTTCTTAAATTTATGTTAAATATCATGTTGTTTATTAATCATTTTAGTATTTATATTTAAATTTTGTTATAATTGTTTGATGTTGTTATTATAGATATATAGCCTTCTTATCGAATTTTGAATTAGATTTAAATGATGAATTGATGAAGGTAATTATTATTTCTGTGATTAAGGACGATAACTAATATTTCATTTACATAAGCAATCATATAAAACTTTTGTTCTATCAAGTTATGATTAGATATTGAAACTTTTGAATGAGAATTTTAAAAGGATTTATGAGAACTTAATAATGAGTAAAAAAAATATTCTTGAGCTTATGTGATGGGTTGGAGAGTTTAAGAGGCTTAAAGCTAACAAATTATTTGATTGTGGAAGAACAAGTGACAATTTTTTTGATAACTATAAGGCATAGTGAGACAACTAAAGTTAATGTAGGGTACTTTTAATTTTTGACTTAGACAATTGCGAAGTATTTTTATAAAATCTTACATGCAATTAATCATACGTGCAATTAATCATCATCATCATCACAACATATAGTCCGAAGTCCCGCAATAAAGCGGAGTCTGGAGGTCTGATAGTATATACCCTTACTCCTACATAGTAGAGAGGTTGTTTCTGGTAGACCCACATGCAGATGTGACAATAAAAGAGTGATACAGGTTAAAGAGTAAATAAGTAAAACTGACTCACTAAATAAATTATGTAAATAAAATTACAATAAATACTTAATAAATAATAAATAACTCGACTTTTAAAACTAAAATATAACAAAATATATCATCTCTTTACCTGTAGAAAAGCATCAATACCCAGATAATAAGAGAGCAATAAAGTATCAAAAAACTGTAGGAAAGTACCAATACCTAGATAATTAAAAAAAAGCAGAAGAAATTGATTAATCAAGAACCATACCCGAAAAGAGGAAGCTGCGAAGAAGGAAGAGAGAGTAAGCGCGTCAAGAAAGGGGGAGAGCAACATTTACATACCTCTTATTCAATCCTTTACATACTTCGTCGAAGAAGAGGACATAACCTTCGTGAGAAAAAGGGGCGAGAAGATTGGCAGAGATCCAGTGCTCCTTCATCGGTTTCAGATACAAAATATCTTAAATGTATTTTGTAAAAACTAAACTACAAATCAATACTATCGCCAACCAAAAATTCCACAAAACTTAACTACTTTTATCTCCAAAAGAATAAAAATTTAAACAATTCATCACCCAGCAAAGCAAAATTTGAATCTTGATTCTGCACAAGTTACTTCACTTTCAATCACACACAAACATCAGCTAATGAACTCGATTATGAAGTGAAAGAAAAAGACATAATATTTTATCAAAACCAAATGACAATCCAGCACAGATCTATATCCAGGAACTACAGATCAAGCAATCAAAGACAAACCACGGATCATCAGCATAAGAACATGACTAGATCCAATCATGCTTCATATCATCAAACTAAAGCCAATGGTTTTAAAGAACCAACCTTTCACATGAAAATCAAAGAAGAACTCCAAAATAATAAAACTTAGTAGAGTATATACATAGAAAAAGGTCGATGCTTGATCACCTTGTACTTAAACTGAGGATAGAGAATTGGGGTTTGAAAAGAAGACCAAGCCAAAGACTGAAGAGATATTTAGAATCATAAATAGGAAACAATATCTTTGATCAATAAAAAAACCTTTCCATCAAATACACAATTCCCCTACAACTTCACGAGTAAGAGGAATAGAAGCGTATAGCTGTTGAACAATTCAATGAAACCAAGATACCAATCTCACATAAGACCAATTTTATAGAGTAACAAACACTCAGCTTCTAGCAACACCAAACAATCACTAGAAAGTATAACAAAAACCCCACTTTTCCCAATTAACATAAGAGAAAAAAAGAGCGTACAAACCAAGATCAAGCTCTTAGCTTTGTAATCAAATATAGTAGTAGAACACAAACCTTCCATGTTTCCCAACACTAGCCCTAATGGATGCAGCACCAAGATCAAACACACCATAAAAAAGGCCCTAACTTTCCTCTTTATTATCACCACAAAAACACACCCATACCCACATAACCACGTAACCACACTTAACCCCTCAACCTCCTCAGGTCCAAACAACGAAACACCAAAACCCAACTCACCATAACAAAGAAAAGCCACATCAAACCAGATTCTGTATTGAATAAAAACCTACAAACTAGAAGGATCCCCTTGTCCTCTCTGAGGCAACATAATACGAGACATTAGCTAAGAAGAAAAACAAAAAAGAAGAGAAGAAATTGCCAAGAAGCAGATCGAACGAAGAAAGCCACCAAGAAACGTAGTTGTTTAACAAGTAAACCAACAAAAAGATATTACAAGAACCAATAAATCTAGGAGTAAATAGACATACCAGGAAGAGGCACTATTAGTACCAGTCAAAGAATCAGCATCCCTTTTGGTCCCAGATGTACCATTAGCAGGGCCGTTTCTAACATTTTATAGGCCCTAGGCGAAGTAACAAAGCTTCAATAAATCGACAACAGACAAAACTGTAAATTTAATAGTATATTTTTATTATTAAATTTAATATCTATATATAAGTGACTCAATTTATAAGTCCACACGCTCAACAAAATATTAAGTAATCATAACATCAGCTAATAATATCTTGCAAAATTTCAGTAGCAATAAAATTACTAAAAATAGCAACAGTAACAACAAAATAGCAATAGCAGCAATTGAACAGCAAAACACTAAGAGAGTAACACTAACAAACACACAGATGATCATAATTTATGAAAAATAATTTCTTCGTGTATTTCTAGATGTAAAATCATTAATAATATTATCAAAATCAATAACGTCCAACATATCCTTCTTGATAAATAAAATAGCGAAACCATTCAACCTATTACGGTCTTATTTAATTATCAAATAATTTTTATTTAATTATCAAATGCATCCAACTATTTACAGTCTTATTTAATTATTAAATAATTTTATTATTACTTAATTATCATGACATGTTTAATAGAATCATACAAATTTTTATAATAAATAAAACTGTTTTTGTAATATTTGAATTAGGTACCTTGGTGTATGTTATTTGCGGACGATATTGTCTTAGTGGATGAGACCAAGGAGGGGGTCAATGCCAAGTTAGATTGTTGGTGAGATGCGTTAGAGTCGAAAGGTTTTAAAATGAGCAGGTCTAAGACAGAGTATTTAAAATGCAACTTTTCAGGAAACCAGGTGGTGTATGAGGTGGTGATAGCAATTGGTATCGACGTCTTACCACAGAAGACGAGTTTTAAGTATCTCGAGTCTGTCATTCAGAGTGATGGTAATATCGATGCTGATATTGTATATCGTATTCGATCAGGTTGGGCCAAATGGAGAAGTGAATCAGGAGTTTTATGTGAGAGGAAGATTCCTTTAAAACTCAAGGGAAAGTTTTACAAAATGGTGAGTCGTCCAACCATGTTATATGAGGCAGAGTGTTGGCCTACCAAACGTAGGCATATAAGACAGTTGTTGGTAGCAAAAATGCGTATATTTCGGTAGATGTGTGACATAACCAGGAGAGATAAGATTCGGAACCAAGTGGTGAGAGATAGATTACGGGAAGACAGCTTTGCCGACAAGTTGAGAGAGACTAGGCTTAGGTAGTATGGGCATGTGCGGAGGAGGCCCTTTGACGCTTCAGTACACAACTGTGAGGGAATAACACTTAGTGAATATAAGAGGAGAAGAGGGGGGCCTTACAAGAATTGGCGGGAAGTGATCAAGGAGGATATGTCAAAGTTGGCCCTTAATGAGGTAGTAGCTAGAAATAGAAAAGTTTGGCGTGATCGGATAAGAGTAAAGGATTAATCGTTCCAGTTACCCAAAATCAGTACAGCAGTTACTAGGAGATGCCGTGTCGGGATACGCAGATTGCACGGCAAGTGCGGGGGGATAGTAGGGGGCCATTCTGACAAGGTCTCTGAGGAAGGTCTCCTTACTTACTGAGTGACAAAGAGGGATGGACCTTTTAGCCTATTAGGTTCTCGCAAATCTGGCCTCCTTCAGGTATTCCCCATTATTGGTATTTTCATTTATTTTATGCTTTTTAATGAATTGTTTCTATAACCTGCACTATTCTTATATTATCTCATTTGCATGTGGGTCCACTAAAAACAGTCTCTCTATTATGTAAGGATAAGGCTGCGTACTATCGGACCTTCCCAGACCCTACTTCATTGCGGGATTTCGGACTGAGTGATGATGATAATGATGATACAAATTTTTATAATAAATGAAACTGTTTAGGTAATCTTTGAATTGAGTAACTTAAATTATTTGATTTAGTTATATTATCACTAAACTTATGTGAACCTCTATAAGAATACAAATCCCACAATTATTACATTATTTGTGGCAAAGTATAATAAAAATTATAATTACAAAAATTAAATTATTTATTAATGTTTGATTATATTTTTATAAATAATTAGTAATCTAAAAATAAGAAAGGAGAAATACAAATAAACACAGTATCATTTACTATTAATGTTATGATTTAAAATGTTAATATAATGTCCACGTTAAGGACAAATTACAAATTAATTATAATATATTCAAATATTTAATAAGCTAAAATTACATTAAAAATAAACAACTTTACCTTTAAATTATTACTCAGAACTCATAAGACAAAATCGTGAAAATTTTTTACCATCAATTTTTGAGTTGAAGTATTTTAGATTCATATGTTGATGAAAATAAAAAAAAATTAGAGTATAAGAAATATATATGCTCAAATGCTTAAAAGGTATTTATAAATTTAACAAGTTAAACGTTATATAACTAATAAAGGAAACTATTTAGCTTCCAAGATTAAATAACGTTAACTTTCTCGGTAAGTTATTTATTAATTAATGTTAACTTTTTCTTCTTCTCTGACTGACAATTAAGGATTTACTACTCTTCTAACTAAAAAAATACCAAAAAATGTTGCTGCAATGCATTAAAGGTGGGCCCTGGGCAGGTGCCTTGCCTGCCCTTGCCCAAGACTGGCACTGACCATTAGCTATGTTGAGCGTAGAAGAAGAAGACGACGTTGAAGAAGAAGAAGAAGACGACGAGCGTGCAATTAATCATCTTGCAAAAATAATCATTACTCTACCTTCCTCTACTCTCACACCTCCTGAGATTTAGTACAATTTAAAATATTTTCATATTTTAAGTATATTCATATATTTAATTATTATTCTCATTAAATTAGACTACATGGGTAAAAAAATAAATTATTTGATAGTTGTAATGAAAAATGAAGAGCTCAATCATTATTGAACTTTAGGCCAAATAATTAAGGTCTAATCAGATTTCGAGTTAGGTTAGAACCAAAAAATCCTATAATACGAGTTTGTTACCATTTCTAATTACAATAAATCTTTTCTCATATATATATGTATAATCCTTTTTATAAATGAATTATTACAATTTATAATAATAAGATTAGTTATGTATTAATTAGTCATGTAATATTAAATTCAAATAATAAGTAACTTCCCATAAAAGAAGTAACAGTTATCAGATCGCGTAAATATAAGTGCTGACTTTAATGCTTAGAATCACTACAACTCACAAATTTCCAACACTGATGGCTCCTTCGAAAGTTCGACTTCATTTCGCAAGTAAAGCTGATAAGGAATACGCTCAAGTTGGAGTTTGATTTTTAAAGATAACTTTCAAATTTAAGATGGACTTGGAAAAAAAACTTTAAATGTTTATCCCATCAAATTAAAATATTTCAACGTAAATTTAATCAAAATAATCTAATTTATTAATTTCATGTTCAGTTAAATTTTTCATAATTTTTATATAAAAAAACTTGTCAAATCAATTTTAAATTCATAAAAACTTATTCTCAAATTTAATCAAATCAAACTTGATATAAATTAATTTTCAATTGTAATTTTCACAATATAAGTAAAATCGGTCAATCTTTGATTATACTCTTATGGACAAAGTTGTGAATACCGCATCGGACTTAGTACTGGATTGAATTCTGGTACGGTATTGTACTAGTATCGGTCAATACCGGGTATCGTTTTGTGTAATTTTTTAAATTTATGAAATAGTCCCTAAAATTTTTAAAACTTGCAAAATAGCTCATTGGTATATTGTACAGTTATACTATATACTTTACTAATTTATTGTTTACATCAACCATGTTTTCAAAAATCATAATAATAAATAATAATCACAATTAATATGAATAACAATAATTTTTAAATATTTCACATATAAATAATAACTACATTTAATATAAAAAAGATAATTATATATATATATATATATTAAATATTTCACATACAAATAATAACTACAATTAATATAAAAAAGACAATCATATATATA
>JAOSBK010000001.1:20951049-20970027 GCA_027568895.1 Erythroxylum shatona | reverse complement strand
ACAAAAGCAAAAACGAAAACTTTCCAAAGCTGGAGAGAAAGTCCAAATGTTGAATAAAACTGTAGGCCATCTGTACAAATAAAAAAAAGTGGATGAAAGTGGAAGGAAAAAATCGCACACAAAAAAATGGGAAAAAATGAAGGAAAAACGAAAACCAAAAATGAAAACTTACCCAGGCTCGAGAGAAAACCGTAGGCCGTCTGTGCACACAATAAAACGTGAACGAAAGTAAAAAACGGAAATATAAAACCACGACTGAAAGACGACAATATAAAACCATGGCTGAAAGACAACGACTGCAATAAACAGCTGCAGACTTACCAATCATCACGGCACGAAAAAGAAGCGAGAAGAAAAACTGACCACAGCTGGAAACGAAAGAAGTGAGAGAGCAGAGGAAGGCAAGGGCGGAAAGGAAAAACAAAGAGAGAGAAAGTTTTGCGGAAGAGGACACAACATTCAATGAACAGATATAAGCCGTGACAAGGGCATGGATTGCGTGGTCGTCTGCGTGGTCGCCTGAGGACACAACATTCAATGAACAAAATAAGCCGTCAGAAGATTATTAAAAAATAAATGGACGGGCAGGATGGATTGCGTGGTCGTGTGAGGACACAACATTCAATAAACAAAATAAGTCATTAGATTAAATGGACGGGCAGGATGCATTGCGTGGTTGTCCATCCCAACTCGTCCTTAGTATATATACTTAAAGAATCATGTAAATTATTAATAGCAATTTATCTTTACAAAAATAATTGTTAGAATGCAATTTTTTATAGCAATAAAGGAAAAGAAAAATATTATTGGTTTGCTTATGCTTGAAATAATATGACTTTTATGAATTTCTCCTCAAATATAACATTTATGTTTAAATCCTTTTAGGAATGCTAAAAAAAGAATATAAAAAATTGATATTTTCAATATAAAATTTCTTTATACTTAAGAAAAATAATATAAAATAGTAAATTTTCATATTTAATAAAAGTCTAATAACATAATTATATCTACAATATTGTCTGAATTATATGCATATGAATTGAAGTTTTATATTGTATTGATTATAAAATATTTATATGATAACGTTATCTTTTAAATTTTCAAGTAGGCATAAAATTTTAATTAAGACTTCATTTTACAAATTTGTTATAAAATTTAAACTGTAAATAATGTGTCTAGAGTGTGTATCTTCATTTTGATACAAAATAGTTGCACTCGTTCATTGCAAAAATAAAGGAAAATATATATTTCTTTAGTATAGTTCAAGGTTTAAATACAGTTATGTAATAAAATTATTAATAATAATCAAGTGCTAATGATATATTAATTTTATAAAAATTAATCAGCTTTAATAATAGAATGATATTCTCTTTAGAAATAGAGTTAATTTAATTATGGGTTACAAAATTTAGTACGTATATGAAGTATCATTATTCAATGTTGCTTATCATTATATTAATAATTTATAGGTATCCTTAGAATAACTATTTTACTTTACTAATTTTATATTATAGTCTTTTTACTTCAAATTTTGATCTCAACCCACGGTATTAGAAATAACTTAATATCTTATAGTTTATTTATATTTTTAATTTCATTTACATTATATCAAATACATTAATTTTGTTAAAAATTGAAAGAAAATTATGACAATCAAGAAGATTATATAAACTTTTTTTAACTTAATAAAATCTCAATTAATTTTTTAATCAAATAATCGATAATATAAAATTAGTAGGAATACATTCAAAATATTGAATCATGTGTCACATTAAAACACAGAAAGGATACGTTACAACACTGCGTAAGAAAAGGGCATAGATTTCTCAACAGCATCACAAGACATAAGTGCTATTTATTTTCTTTTACCTTAAATGCTATAAAACAATTTCAATTATTCAAGAAATAGGTGCACCACATTAAAGATAGAATTTAATCCTTCTAAAGTGAATCCCAATCAAAATTCGAATAATAAAAAGATTAATATTAAGATTTAATGTGACGGTACGTATATATTAGGCTTTGAATTTATATATATATATATATATAATTTCGGTATATATATATATAAAATTTTAACTCCGAAATTAATAAATGACTATTTTCATGGAATCATAAGGTTTTCTAAGTATCATATAATTGCAAAAATACACAATATCTTTTTTTTTCTCTTTGTAATACTTTCAATTTGTGGAAGATAATATTCAAGATATCGTGAACGGAACAAAGTAATATATTATTATATATAATAAGTTGTATTGCTCTAAAGATATGAGTGCCCTATTTTACATTTGTTATTTAAATTTGTGTAAAAGGTAACGAATTTGATATATCTAAATTTCATGGAAAGTCTAAAAGCTTACACCTCCAATTATTAGCTATTGAAGGGAGACATTAATTAGGTAGAAAAAATAAGCCTAAAAAATTAAAAATTAAGTTTGAAATGTCTCAAATATGTGTAACGGATTAAGTTTGGATCTACCACATTTATTAGAAATAAATAGGGAAAGTCACATTTAATAATAATTAGTGCACAAGAAGGATAATAATTAGTGCACAAGAAGGACTTTACACTATAAAAGCCAAAGAGAGCCCCAAGCCGCCTATGCACGAAGCAACCAAAAGTGAGAAGCTAATAAGCAAAAGAGTTGAAAATGAAGAGGATGGTGGGCTCTGGGTTCATGTTCATGTTCATGTTCCTGCTTCTGCTTGTTAGTGCAAATGCAACCACTACATGCGACAAAGCAATAACTTCACTTTTGCCATGCCTGCCATACTTGATCGGTACTAACAATGATCCAGCCCCCACTTGCTGTATAGCAGTAAAATCTTTGAACGACCAGGCCAGCACCACACCTATACGTAGAGATTTGTGTTATTGCTTTCAGAATGCGGCTAAATCCTTTCACGTTAATCCTGAAAAGGCTAAAAGTCTTCCTGACTTATGCCATGTCCAAGTTCCTGTTCCCATCGACCCTAACGTAGACTGCAGCAAGTAAGTGACGACTCCTTTCTCTACTTTTGTTAACGAAGTATGTTAGTGTATATATAATCAATTAATTTTTACTATTTTTGCATTTTCAGGATTCGATGAACGATGAAGATTGTCCATGGAGCAGGGACGTCAAATGTGATGAATAAATTAAGGTGGCAAGACTAGATTTGGTTGTGTTTAATTCTTGATGCAGCTGTCTTCGAAATTATGTACGAACGAGCTTTTGTCGTATCGTTACGGTCCTTCAATTGCATATGTACTTTGCAATAGATTGAAATACTTATGGTAATTTAAAAAAAAAACTTCATGCTTATGGGATTTCCAATGATCAATAGATAAACAGATCAATAAAAATAATTGATGGAAACGACATAATGAATCTAACACTCACTTGTCAAATATAAATGATGATGACGGGAATGCTTATGAGGCTCCATTCCAATAGATTTTAAGTGTCAGCATCTATGGACCATTGAGCACTGTGCAAAAATTAGTATTTACCGTCAGTCTTCAAAATTATGGTAGATCTTATGATAATTGTACAAGTAATCAACTCCTAGGAAGTTTTGGAAGTCATTCTTAAAAGATAGAGATGTAACGTGCCCCCCAGTTGCCAATTGAAGTACTGAACAGGCAATTACCATCCATAATAACATGAACTAAAATTTAACAATTAAGCACTGCGAGTAAAACTTTATATTAAAAAGTGACAAAAGGACAAAAAAAAGGACATCAACCTATTCAAGTTCTAGGTATGCTTGCTTAAAAATGAACTCAACTTTGATTCACCAATCCCTCTGAAGATATTGCATTGCAAATAGAAACCAATACAGAACCAATCGGCAACAAACAATTCTATGTTTCTATCCACAACTTACAGACTCTTGTCTTTGGTTCCACAAAAGGGTTGTGCAAATTGAGAACAAGGATTTAAGTAGCCTGCTTCCATGTCACCAAATGAAAATTCCAATCTAGAAAAGGAGAAGATATGTAACAGTACCACATTTCAATTACGTGTACAATATGGCAAAGTAAAAAGATGCCATGAGCAGAGCATTGACTTTTCATTTGCAAGATGAATGTTCTTTTTACAAAGATGTACACCATTGAATTCATGCCTATCTAGGGTTAAAATTTGAGAAACAAATTAGCATATACTTTTAAAAAATCGGTCCATAATTAATGAGTTTAAAGGAAGTTACAAATTTCAGCACTTTTTACAAATTTGCTTTTCGAGGCCAAGGAAAGAGGTAGACCAAAAGAAGCCGAATCACTTGGTTTGCATTTTCTCAAAGACACAAGAAGAGAACGGGAAGGCAAGGTTAAAATCATCAGAACCCACTTTTTGTTTTCCTCATAAAATGGCTTGCAGACAGTAGTCGGTGTAGGGGAAACAATCCAACATTCATAAGATCCAACCCAGCATACTCAATAATGACAAATCTCTGCAGAAAGAAACACAAAGGTAAACGACTGTTGGTAGAAACTGTAGCAGGAAATTAGAGCATAGGAACATTGAAAACCTGATAATGAAAAGAAACTCCTTTAACCAGGGAAAAATGATAATTTTAGTGAAAATAGGTATGACGATTGCCCAAGAAGGCGAAAACTATGATCCTGCTCCTTTGAGAACTTATAATTGGTGTTGGTCAAAAAAAGATAAGTCATTTTATCATGGAAATATGATTTTTATTTCTATATTACGTCATACTAGGTTTTGGAACTCATAACTCAGTGTTGTGTATAGTTCCACATTTCTGACGAAGATTATCTAGACCTTAGGATGATCATGAACTTTAAAACTCCTCACCAAAGTAATAAAAACTAAATTGTCTCCACTAACAAAAGAAATCCACTATTGAAGAACGATTTTCAAACATGCAATTTTGAGTAGAGATTTCAACACAATATTGACCTTAGAGATTGTAATTGACAGGAAGATCATACTGATAAGTATCAACGCCTTAACTCATGCTGCCCTATTATACAAGTAAAATGTTGAGAATCCACGGACCAATAATAGAAGCCATTGCAACAACAAAAGCATCTGTTCTTAATATTCATCTAACCATGAATTAGAAGTCTGTTTGCCACGAACAAGAAAGCAAAGAGAGAGAGATTGAACAAATAGAAAAACAAGTCATAACCATACCAACCATTTTTCACTCTCCTTTCCAGTCTATTAAATCACTGCAAGGTGCATATAGCTTTGCCACCTGCTCCTCTGCTTCAGTGTCATTAACCACACCACGGCATCTTGGAAATCCACAGTAGCATGCCAATTGTTCATCAATTGAGAAAAATCTGCAACGGAAAAAGTCAGCATACATCTCAAACATACATATGAACACGGGATGTTGAGAAATTGAGCAAAACCTATAGTCATATGTGAGTTCTTCCCATCTTCTAATATCTCTTTTTGCAAATATAATAATGTGCTCATCACCATTAACACTTATCACTCTCGAGTAGCAATTGGGCTGTGCAACAATAAACAAAAAGAAGCAGAAGTATAAATTAGTGCTCCTATAATTAAGCATCTAGTAAACAAATTGATTGAACTGAAATTGCAACCACCAGTGAGCTTTCAACTTCCAGTAATACTCTTACAAGTTTAAAGACAGAACAGTTGAGACCAGAAAATTTATCATTTACAGTAGTCAAACTAATTACCCATTGGAACTTTACCACAGAACTGCCTTTTTTTTTTCTTGCGAAAAAACAAGTCACAAGTTTGACAACAAAAAATCATCAAGAGAAAATGCACACCTCACACGAGTGATTGATCAAATGAGCAATACTTCCTGCTCTCGTAGCATCAATTACCCGTTCATCATCAATTCGAAACATATAAGTCCCAGCACCCTGAATTTAAAAAATCTAATCAAGATTTTGACTATAAAAACAACAGAAATAAATTTCAAATAGTAGAGATCAGTCTTATGATGATAACCACGCATTACCAAAACCAGAAATATAAGCATACACAAAGAAACAGAGACAAAAACGTAATGCCAAGAAACATACCACCAATGAATTGTATATGAATCGTTCTCTCCTATCAGCAATAGGTGGTCTAACAAGTTCACCTATATATTCAATCACCTGAAATTATAGCACCATAATACTTGTGAACTTAGAATATATTAATATGCAAATTAATTTTATCATAGTTGATATGCAATTTAATTTTACCATGTCTCCAGCCCTAAATGGCTGCTTCGCAAAGATGCCAAATCCATGTATTCCTGATTTCCCTAGAACCAAAAATAACAAAACAAGTCACCATATAAAGCTCCAAAATGATCCTTACATATTGTTGACATTGACACTATTGTGAAATCCTAAGATACTTACCAAATGTCAATCTCTTCCTGAATGTCTCCCGCATGTATTTATACTTCTCAGCCATAGAGAGAATGTTGCCATGAGAATCTAGCTGAGAGGCCTTAAACCTTTGTAAATTAAAAGAAGATCTAGAGGCAACAACTCCATTTGGCAGCAATTTACCAATCGATGAATCATGCTTACAGAAACCACCAACTAAATAAGGCTGATTCTCTACAAACAAGCGCTTCAAAGATGCAGCAGCAAGGACTTCAGGTTCCTTCCTTCCTCTTCTTCCAAAATGATTGTAAGGCTCTATCAGAATTCAAGAAGATCAAAAGAATTTATGAAAGAACCTTTTCCTTAACCAGATTTTATGGAATTAAGTAGCTAAATATACGAAAAGAAATCCCAGGACTTGGAAGGATGGAGTGCTACGTGGAAAATATTACTCGGTGGTTCTTGAAAACAAAACTACCATAACACAAAACCTTGAATCAACTCTTACAGAGTGAAAGAATACATACACATGAGATACCATACTGCATCATTGCAAGCAAGCATCTAATATACTTGAAACCAAAGAAGAAGCCTAAAAGGCATACCGGTACGAGCACAGCCAGATGGATTAGAAGGAGGTACATAATCAGAACAGCAACGAGCAATTCTACTAATCCTTTCATCAATGACTGGCCTCTCATTAGATGGCTGTTTGTGCCTCTTACAGAAGGAAAGTAACCGGATACAGTGGTGATCTTCATCATCATCAAGAGAAAGGAGATGTAGTCTGTCCTCATCCTCAAGCTGTTGACCATATAGAATGATGCAGCTTGAGTAAATATAAGCATATTTTGTTACCAACTACAGCATTCATTTGAAGTTTAAATAAATGAACAAACTAATCAAGCATCCTTAATAATTCTAACAAAGGAAAAGAATACCTCAACGCAAAGTCCAGCAGCACGTGCACAGAGAGGATGATATGCTACCCGGCAATTATTATTTGAGCACTACAGGTAAGATTTCAACAGAGTTAAAATTCAAAAATTACTAAATGCATGTGTAGATTACAGAGAGAACAAGAGAGCAGAAGAACAATTGAATATGCCAACCAAGCACTATGGACTATTTTGTTGTTTTTGCGTACTTTGTCTCACTTTCTCCACTAAAAAGGGAGCAACGTAAGTTGCCGAGATAACAATTAACTAATCAGATAAAGAAATTTAGAAAAGAGAAGGAAAAAGAACTTCAAAAAGCTGGTACACTAAAAGTCGCCAAGACAATTTAAGTTGTCAGACAAAGAAATTTGGAAAAGATAAGGAAAAAGAAAGAGTTTAACTTCAAAAAGTTAGTACCCTCCTCAAATATAGAGATAAGGTGACTTATTAACCTCATCAAATATCAGCCAACGCCTTTTTAACCCCCCACCCCCTTTTCCCCTGTTATGTAAATTATTGCCCATAAAGACCTGATAAATGTCTAGAAAGGTAGCAAACAACAAACAAAGCTGTTGGTTTGTTTCTCATCTCTAATCTTTTATGAGGTGCAATTCTTGCAAATTGGACTTCTAGAAAACATCGCAACGAAACAAAAGAAGTTCAAAAGCAATTTAAACTTTGCCCCAGTTGAATACAAAATCTTTATCAGGAATTTGAATTTTTGCATTAAGCTAACAAGACCAGTCATGCAATGACATCGGAGGACTTAAAACTTACGTTTAACAGGTCCAGTTGCATGAGAACATTACACTCAACTGACAGTCTGAAATATACAAGCATAGCAGTTATTTGGTATCTTAAGATAACAATCTTACTTGGATGCAAGCTCCATAAGCTACACCACAGATGCTGCATAAGAGCTTCCAACGATCCTGGTTTTGAACCAAAAAATTTGGTTGCAGATTGTAAACAATCATGATTGTCCAACTAAAGGGAATCTAATAGTAGAAATTTAAAGATCAAATTTCTGCATCAATACAAGATTACAGCTAGCAAGTTCAACAAATGAAATGTTCTCAATATCACCCACAAAATAAACAAATGATTATAATAATTAAATAAATTGCTTATCCGCAGAGGTGATAGGATTATAAAGCATAAAAGTTCAAGTTAACCATCCTTCGTACCTTATTGATCCTATTTAAGCCATCAATGGGCTCCATTCTCTTGACATCAAATAAACAAGTTTCTGAAATGCAAAAAGTGAGACCACATAATCTAATACAACAGACAAATAAATGAATGCATGCATATTACAGATACAAACCAGGTATCCATATTGCACAAGCCAGATGAGCCCAGCGACCATCAGTAGTTGGCTTCATAGCACCACCTGGAAAAAGTAAATCTAAATCTTGGGCTACATATGATCCATAGCCTTACAGGGGACAAAGATGGATAACAATACATTACCAGTTACAGGACAAAGGCAGCAGGGTGGAGGAGACTCAGGGGCCCCTGGTCGGCATAAATTGCATAGCCACAGGACACCATCAACAAGTTCTAATTCCCCATAGCATCTGGCATGGACCTGAGTAAACATTACTCCTATGAAATATATGAATTAACTAGAAGATTAAAATGAAAAGTAATAAAACCTTTTACAAGAAATGAAAAAAGAAACTTTTCAAGAAAAACCATTAAAGGAATTAAATTGACAAAGAGTAAAAAAATAATAGGATCTATGTATCATATCTCAAACCGTTTATCAGATGGAAAAAGTTATAGTGCAGAAACCAGTATACAAGGTTTTACAAAAAGTTATAGTGCAGAAACTAGCAGAACCAGTATACAAGGTTTTACCATCATTCTGCATTTCTCACACTGCAGAAACAAATTGTTTTCATATTCCTGGAAACAAAGAACCACAATTAGAGCCTCCACACATAAAAAAATTGAAAGCACTATTAGGTTAGAGACAAAACATCAGCCCTCAAACAATAAATTGAAGACAAGGAGATGCAAAGAGAAAGATAGGCCAAATAAAAATTAAAAGAGTTAGAGCTACAGCAATTAAATATAGAAGATTCTCTTGCACCTCATCCATGTGGCAGACATTGCACTTATCAAGATCTTTCCAATTTACACGAACAGGTCGATACCCAACTGGCAAGTTCTGATACATATCAGAGGTAGAATTGCACATAGATAACTTGGACGATAGTCTGGATTTCAACAACCCCTGTTAACATCATAGGGAATCAATATACAATCTAAGCAGGCACCATCAATGTACACATCTCCATAACAAATACAAATGATTGTCAAACTACTACAAGCAGAAAATAAAAGTCACCCTAAGAACATCAAAAAAAGAAACAATAGTTATTTGCATTTAAATTTTAAATATTTTCTTTTACCATCAGAGTTAATAACACAATCAGAGAGAAAAGAACAACTAGAAATGACAGGACATTTCGACTGGAAGCAGAAGAAAGTTAACCCTCTAGAGTAAATTGGTGAGCAAAGTCATTAAGTTTCAAAAGTTCCATGTCGCTGCCAATCAAAAAGTGCTTGTCTTCTTAATATGCATGTCAAATGCTCATTTACCAACTGTATATTCAGCATATAAGTTCATGAGTATACTTTAATATCAAGAGTCATTTATTTAACCTAAGATTTTTGGTAAGGAGTTTCAGGGAAAAGAAAATCCTTGTACCTTTATTAGTTTCATTACTTGAGGATTGGAGAAACCAAACATGTCAGAACCCGATTCGTAGACGCTTTCCACCCCATTTTCAGCATTGATGCTGTTGGAAGTACCATTTTGCAGCTTTTTCATTCTTTTGTATAATTTGTTCCAGCAAGCAGATGGAGTAGATCCTTTAATCTGAAGAAAAAGGAGATAACTATAAAGGTTTAGCAAATCATAAGCGAAGAAATGATGCGTGCAATAGTAAGATGTGTGATGCCAATCAGATCTTAGCTTTGAGTGCTAAGAGGCATGTAATTCAAGAGCAATTAAAAGGTCACAGAAAATCCATCAAAAGAAAACAAACAAGCGTAAGTAAATCCTGAACCCCTAAATGCTCACTGCTTAGCTCGGTAGACTTGATCAATAGAACTCTTGTTAGTTACAAAAAGAAAGCACTTAACTGTGAGATCACTGTTCATCATTGGATAGAAAAGCTGACACCTTAAACCATGGTTATCTTAGATACATATAGATCTTGTGACCAAATATAGAAAGTAAAAATTGCAAATCAACACTAAGATATGCATATGGTACGTGAAAATGTAAAGTTTCCCTCTTTCATTGATCTGAGCAAACAAAATTTTGTGTCCATAGAAAATAAATAATAATTAAAAACTGAATTTCAAAGGGTTCTACCACAACATGCTTCACTGTCAGTTCTACTGACATCAAAGAGATATGGAGTCCCAAACACAAGCAGAGACATACAGATACAAAGAGTGGGCGAGAGTGACAGACAAAAAGGAGGAAAAAGAGAGTGCATATGATGGTCTTTTAATGCATGGAGTGCATTATCTGATTGCTGCAAAAAAAATCCTAGCTAAAATGGCAAGAAATTTACAACAAATAAATTGCAAAAGGGTCATCAGCATGTTTATAGAATTAGGATTTATTTTATCAACCTTACCTGTTCTCCATTATCCAATGTCACTCTAAATAAAGGCCGAATCTTTGACTCTGCATCTCTCAGCACTTCCATCTTATATACTGTACAAATGTTTGGATCTGAAATACTCAAATTTGAGAGAAAATGTCATGTAATATCAATTAAAAATAAAAATAATTTAAAAGGGAAAAGTATAACACCTCAAAACAAAGAGCAAGTTGAGAAAAGAATTTGAAGTTACTACAGAAAAATTCCCACAGTATTCACCTGCTATTGACTTGAATTTCCTCAAAGCAGTATATCCTTCAGGCCAGATAAATCTATCATCCTGAAAATATTCCGAGTCCTTGACAATCCTTCCTGTTAAAAAAGGTTCGGTGATTATTATAAGTACCAATTTATTAAAATTTCCAATACTAGTTTATAGTAAATGACAAGTTTCCAAAGCTCATAATGGATTAAGAGTCATGACTTATAGACATTTCAAACAAAAAGGAGGGAATAAAAGTAAAAGTTAAAGGGGTACTATTTTAATTTATAAGTCAATTAATCTGAGTAATAATAATAAGTGGGAGAAAATACAGTAATAAGTACTTGGATGTCTTGAAATAGTAGAAACTTGAAGAATTGATTGATTATGAATATCTTAAGGATGACATTGAAGCATTGGTTGATTATGAATATCTTAAGGATGACAGTTAAGTTGAGATAAAATGCATGGGGAACTTTGAACAGTGTTTCAGAATAAATGCTCAAAATTACCAAGGCTTAATATTTGCAAATCCCCAATAACATAAGGAGAGGTACTAAGGCCTCCCAATATCTTTTGAATTCCTTCATCTTTATAACAATCTCCACCAGAATCTGTACTCCCTTCGTCCTCACTACCCAGAGTCTCAGAACTATCAGCATTCTTGCCATTTTGCAATTGTAGCATTCTTTTTGGAAGTTTTTGTTCACTCAGATACCTGCTAAAAACCCAAAATTTGTTCATTTGGAAAGCTTAAAAGGAGACTGAAACATACTCAGCGAGGCATCTTCAATAAAAACAAAAAAGAAAAGCAATTTTACATATCAATATGTAACCAGTGAAACTTCAGGTTTAGATGAGACTAAATAAACACAAATAAAACACTTGTGTCATTCTTAGTTTGAAGTCCATCAACTTGAAGAAAGCTTTTGCCTACTTTTAAAAACCATCAAATCTAAAAGCTTGAGCAAATTAAAAGTAATCATAGAATCTAGCAATCCCTAGCCATAACCAACACAAACTTTTTGACATATTAGCTCAATGGATTAAAAGCACTTATTATAGCACGAAAGCCATATCCAGATAAAGAAAATTAATAGATGCTATTCTATAAAAATGTAAACACATAAAGGGCATCCATTTCATCAAACAAATCATTCGTAGTGTGATCCTTTAAGCTATCGACTACATCCAATATGCCCAATTAGCATAGTATTTCATATTCAATTTGACAAGTACAAGTTGTCCACCTGAAGGGAATTCTTCTAGTGCTTTTAAAAGGGAAATAGAGAGGCAGAGTTAGAAAACTAAAAAGGCTTGCAGCAGTAAAACTGTTGGGAATTTTATATCACAAAAAAGGCCTGCAGCAGTACAACTGTTGGGATTTTTATATCTGCCTGAAAATAATATGGGAACAGTCAAAGCTGGCCTTCACCATGGTGTTTGGCATTGTTCTTCAAACCTCTTACAGCAGCCACCTATGTTTTCAACATTTGGAAAAGTGTCCAGTTAATTTTCTCTCCCTGCCTGTCTGTTCTACTGCTTATTTTCACTGGTAATCGTGTTTATAACTTACGTTAAAGTAGACAAGCTAAAAAATATGCAGACTTATTAGAAACCATCAGCATTGATAAAGAACCTTTAACCTCTTGAGATGTAACAGATACTGGATGCTTTGCACCTTAAAATTATGGATAATACAATACTCTGGATCTAAAATTACCAATCTTTAATATGGCATTTCACACAAATTTAACTTGATAAACCTAGCTTATAGGCTGCATGCACTATGATGTGTTTCAAACATAATTTCCTTTTATTTATCAATCAAAGTCTGATATTTGTACCAGGATAAACCCTATATGATTAGCCAGATTTATTGAGACATAAGTTGTGAAGAAGAGAAAAAGAAAAGTTGGATAAATTTCACAAGATATAATCAAGGATTTACTGTGAAATGCCAGATTAGCATCTAAATTAAAATAAAGATAAAGTAAAAAGGAAGTAACAGGCTATTGTAAAAAACATTACATTTTTGCTTCTTCCAAGCCTTGAGCAAATTGAGGCTTCTTGCACTTATGGTGGAAAGAAGAAAGAAGCCCTTTGAGAAAAGAAATTATCTGCTTTGGTTTTACTCTGAAAAGATTACAAGTATTTCAGACTCCAACAAAGGCATGTGTCTTAACCATCTGCTAGATAAGGCAGTGATCAACCCCACACGATAAATCCCCAAAACCCAAGTGTATCACAGACCTTGCAAAATCATGGGTACCAAAAAATTGTACAAGTACTGATCTTCCTCCACTAAATCTGTTTAAACCCTTCCGATCAGAAATAAGGGCTTCATCTACAATAATAGCTGGCCACATTGCATGACCTGCACCATAATATAAGAAGATATAGTTGCTATGAAATAAAAAAGGAATATAGTCTCTTACCAAAAAAAAAAAGGTATATTGTCAGTATTGAAATCTTAGTTCTTTGAAAAGGCAACTAAGAGAGCGGCAAATAGAGAATGTCACAGAAATGATCTCACCAAGTTTGAAAAACTAATATAACCTGGAAAAGGAACCAGTAAATATAATCATTAACCAGATTCTCAAATCAGCTCAATCAAGATCCAATAACTGGTTCACATTCTTTTATATCCAAACAGTAAATTTCCAGTCACATGCTAGATATTGTGTGTTGAGTTGCGAAGCTCCAAGTTGGCACTGGAATTAATACTCAGCAAACTACTGTTCATGGCATTAGAACATATGCTATTCCACCTACAACAGAAATCTCCAAGAACAAGATCAAGTATAGAACAGAGTTACTTTTCTACACCACTTACTTCACTAACTGATGGACAATAAAGGCATTGATAGAACCCCGAACTTCTGCAAATGCTTACCACCCAGACTTATTATTTTCACCTCTATTTCTTATTTCTTTCCTATTACACATTGGCTCTGACTTTTAAATTAAAAAAAATATTAACAGAGAAAGGTAAAAATCACTCAAGTACATGCACCAGCAAAGAGAAGAAAGATTCAAAAGTTTTAAATAGTAAGAAAGAATTTGATCAAAACCAGTAAGTTTTGCCCATATGATATCGCCAGGCTCCAGATCTTGGCAGTCATCCAAGCTAGCAGCTAATGCAACCATCTCATCATAATTGTAGCTATCAGCATCAGTACATGTCATGTTGAATTTCAGGTTCAGATTCACCATCTCCTCATGAGAGAGGAAAAATTTTATTTTTTCATCTAAAAGACCAAGATCCTCCTCATCACCATCTTCATATTTGACCTGAATTATGTTTCACTTAAGGTCAGGCATATGCTACTAATATTTTAACGGTTTTAGCAATCCAAAATTATCAAGGAGAAATAAGTTGGCATGTGAATTCGTACATGGTGTCGTTTGGTCTCCAAACAGTAATGAGCAACTCGTCCAGAATACCAAGCAGCATCCAATGGCCAATAAACCTGGGCATATGCAGCTTAATTATGGAGCAAAAGAAAAGTCTAGACCAACAAATGTTGCCATAGGTTTTTACCTTGCACTGTAATTAGAAATACCCTCGCAAAATGATTACTATGAAAATATGAGCATATGATGCAAGTTCTTACCTTGCACGGTAACCCAACAAACGTTTCAGGATCAACGCCATCAAACCTCAACCTATGAAAGTCAAAAGTCACATCCGTGAATAACAGAAAGGTGAAAGCTGTAGACACACAGAGATATCGAAAGCCCTCTTTTGGTGGCTGATAAAGCCAATGAAATAAAACAATATACAAGCGAAAACTGTTTGCTGCTCTTGCAAAGTAATAAGCACTTGTACTGAACTTGCTTGAATGCTAGCTACTTTCATTTCAATTCTATATCGACTGTGATTCGGGTTTCCAAGCAATATCGCCCATTCAACCCAATATACTTACTTCTCAATCGATAATTTCCCACCTTACATACAAAATGCAGTTTCAACTTCAATTTCAGTACTCCTTAATCCAGCCAAATACAAGCAAAGAGTGCACAATTAGAAGAAAAATGACAACAGGAACCCCACCTGACCCATCTTTTAGAAGTAGGCAAAACTTTCTTCCTCGAAAAATTCCCACGCTTTTTATTTTTATTTTTATCACTAGAATTGATATTCACATTGTGAATTCTACAATCCCTCAAACGCCGCCTATCGGAATCCATCAAAACAGTGGAATCGACCTCCAATTTTTTCAACTCAGTACACCCAATCCTCGTCCTTTTCTCCTTCTTCTTCTTCACCTCACGCTCAATCGATTCTTCAAAGTCGATACTTTCAATCTTCACAGAGCGCGCAACCAAAGACTCGAAGAAGGACAAACTTCGATTGCAATCTCGGCGTCTTTTGCTCCGGCGAGAGTAGACGTGAAGGACGGGCGGTTTAATCGAGCACGGATCGTCGTGAACGACGAGCTTCCTAGCTTTAACCTTCTTCGACATGACGTTTGACGATCCAACGGCGCTCACGCAGCGAGACGCCGCCGAGTAGACTCGGTCCAAAGACACGTATTTAACCGGAGTCCCCGCCCGATTGCCGTCGATGTTAATGTCACCGTCTCCGTCCACTTTCACTTCTCGTGCTTCTAGGGTTTTGTTGTGGAGGTGAATAAATGCCATGGAAAAAAAGGGAAATTATTAATTATTGGCAGAGGAGAGAACAAAAGACTGTTGCTTCCTTTTGCTCTCTCACTCTCCACCTTCACAATGTGATGTGAGAATTATTGATAAATTTGAGAAACTTGAAAGAAAGCACCAAAAGGGATTGGGTATTCGGTTTAGGGTTAGGGTTTAAAGGGAGAGGAGGAACATTTGGATTAGGGTGTTTTGGAGGGAGGTGGAGGGAGGAAGAGGGATTTTCCCGAAATTGCCAGTTTCCCGCCGGGTGTAACTTGCACTCGCCTGAGCTAGCGAGTGGGAGATGGTATTCTGTTTTGTGCTATATACGTAATTATATTACAATATAAAAAAAAATCAGTTACTAATCATCAGATGTTTTTTTCAGACACAGGCAGATGACTTGAATCCATGACTATGACCATGACCATTACCATGATCATGATGGTCATGACCATGATCAATAGTAGTAGCAGTAGAAAGCTCTGGTTTCCTTTCTTTGATCGAAGAAAATAGAATAGTTGCTTACAATACACTATAGACCAAAAAGACACACAATGCAGACTCCAGTCTCTATGGTGCTAAAAGTTATGACTTTTGAGTTTGATACGTATGTCTCCATCCAGGAGATCCGTACTAGTCGTCAGCATTAGGATGATTCTCATGCTCGACGACGGTCTCGCCCCACCTAATTCCGTATATTACAAACACCTCCTCCATTTTTTACATCTTTAAAAGAAAAATGTTGAACTAAGAAAAGTTCTAACTCGTTGATAATAAAATATGTTCTTATTAATATTTATATCTTAGTATGTAAAAGATCATGTCAATAAAATCCTAGAAAGCTATGTCTGCCTCGCTTTCTCTCGAGTGCTAGTTTTGTCTTGCCCTCGTGCAAGCCTCATCTTGGTAGTTAAGTGTTGTGTTTTTCTGTTCAGTTTTGTTAACAATTTTTTGGCTTTTGCCTCATCATGAATTGTATAGCGTGGAACTATCGAGGCTTGGGCAACCCTCGTGCAGTCACGGCGTTACAAGACATTGTCCAGCAGCATCGACCTTCTTTTCTTTTTCTTTGTGAGACTCTTGTTTCCTCTGCTAGAATGGAGGAGATTCGTATTAGATTAAAATTTGATTGTTGCTTTTGTGTAGACCGTATTGGTCGTAGTGGAGGCCTCGCCCTCCTTTGGCATTCTAATAAAGACGTTTCTGTTTTGGGTTATTCTAGTAACCATATTGATGTTGAGATTGTCTCATTCGACAAGTTTAAATGGCGTTTTACTGGGTTTTATGGTTTTCCAGAGAGGCATAGAAAGCGCTCCAGCTGGGCGCTCCTGCGATCTTTGTCTCGGCTTTCGTCTCTTTCGTGGGTCTGTATGGGGGACTTTAACAACCTTATGTCTGCTTCTGAGAAATTCGGTGGTCATGAATATCCTAGAGCTCTTCTTGATGGTTTTCGGGAGTGTATTGAGGATTGCAATTTAATTGAAGTTCCTCTCACTGGTTTTGGTTTTACGTGGGAGCGTGGTAGGGGTTCGAACGCGTTGGTTATGGAACGGCTGGACAGGGCGTTTGTTTCAGCTGCCTGGGTCGACCGCTTCACCTACCACAAGTTGTTCAGCCTTATCAGTTCATATTCTGACCATACCCCTATAAAGCTCTATGTAAATATTGGTGTTCCTGGGAAGAAACTTCGTAGATTCAAATTTGAGAATAAGTGGATAACCGAAGCTGGGTTTATGGCCGTTGTATCTGAGGCGTGGACGAGTTGTGCTTGCCCTAGTGTGTTGGCGAAAATTGCCGCCTGTAGTGAATCGTTCACTGAATGGAATAAGTCTCTTGGTTCTTCGACTTTACGTCGGATTGAGGAGGTTAAAAAGCAGATGGACTTTTTACGTATGACAAATGTAGATGATCCCACTTTGTTGACTCTTAAATCTGAACTGTCCAATTTGTTGGCCCAAGAGGCTATTTATTGGAAACAAAGGTCGAAAATTTTCTGGTTAAATCATGGTGAAGCGAATGGAAAATTTTTCCATGCTCAGGCTTCAAATCGAAGGCGAATTAATCACATTTCTGCTTTGGAGGATGCCTCAGGCAATTTATGCTCGGATTATGATAATATGGCTGTCATTGTGTTGGAATATTTTTCGAACCTGTTTGCCGCGCCTATTGGTAGTCACAACTTTGATGATTTTTCTTGTATTCAATCTGTGGTGAGTGATCGTGATAATGCTCAGCTTCTAGCTCCTTTTACCCAGGCAGAGTTTAAGAAAGCTGTTTTTGATATGCACCCTGATAAAGCTCCTGGTCCTGATGGCATGAATCCGGCCTTTTTCCAAAAGTGTTGGGATATTATTGGTGGTGATATTTTTACCCAAAGTTGTGAGTGGCTTCATAATTGTGATTTTCCTGTGGGATTAAATAATACTACTCTTGTCCTTGTCCCGAAAAAGGAGCATGTGAGCAGTATGTCAGATCTGAGGCCTATTGCTTTGTGTAATGTGCTGTATAAGATTATCGCGAAGGTTCTTGCTAACAGACTCAAGTCCATTTTACCCAGACTTATCTCTCCCATGCAATCGGCGTTTGTTCCGGGTCGATTAATTTCAGATAATATTATGGTTGCGTTTGAATTGATTCACTATATGAAGAATAAAAGTCGTGGGTCAAGTGGGGATGTTGCGTTTAAGATCGATATTAGTAAGGCCTATGATAGGGTGGATTGGTGTTATTTGGAGTTTATTTTGCTTCGATTGGGTTTTGACGCTAAATGGGTTGGTTGGATTAAACTTTGTGTGACTACTGTGAGGTATTCTGTGGCGCTTAATGGAAATAGTGTGGGGCCTATTAGTCCGAATAGGGGGCTACGGCAAGGTGATCCTCTTTCCCCGTATCTTTTTATCTTGTGTGCAGAAGGCCTCTCAGCCCTTTTGCGTAAAGCAGAATTGCGTGGTGATATTCATGGTGTGCGTATTTGTGAGGGGGCCCCAACCATCTCTCACCTTTTCTTTGCAGATGATAGCTTCTTCTTCCTCCGAGCTTCTACCAGTGAGTGTAGTCAGCTCAAGAATATCTTATCTACCTATGAAGAGGCGTCGGGTCAAGCAATTAACCTTCAGAAGTCGGGTATCATGTTCAGCTCCAATACGAAGCAAGATGTTAGACATGCTATCTCTCATATTC
>JAOSBK010000001.1:20922596-20946169 GCA_027568895.1 Erythroxylum shatona | reverse complement strand
GCAAAAATTTCAATTTATGTATATATGGAGGCCCTCTTATGCATGAACATGCCGAGACTAATTTATACACTCCTAACTCGTCCCAATTGACCAATTTACCCTTCCCATCGTTGATGGGATGTTACATACGATCTCTAGATTTTATTAGGCAGTAGCATTACGAATTAGGAAAACTGATTAATCAAGGCAAAAATCACATATGATGCATCAAATTTCAACATAATAATTACAGATTATATCAAAATTCTAGCAATAGGTTTGAAATTAATGATTCAATGATTGCATTAAAATCATCAATTCACAATACCCGATGGGTTCATACACAAATAATTGAACAATAATGAAAATCCGATTATCCATACACAAAACCCAAATTAGTTAACATATGATAACACAATCAATTCCTAATAAGAGAAAGAAACAATAAAATAATAAAAAAATACTTAATCCAGGTCGTCGACGTCGATGTCACCTTTAAACCGACGTCGGGATATTTAGCCCTTTATAGGTATTTTCTAAAAAATTGCTTGAACCCCCATCTTAATCCTTAGCCAAAAAACCCTTAATTTCTCTTTACTTCCTAAGCTTTTCACTATCCAATGTTGCCTCCACTGTGTTTGTTCTTCTATGCCTCTTGCTTGTGCATTTAATGCACAAGATTCTGCGTATAACGCATAAAAGCTGCATTAAATGCAGACCTCCACACTTGTGACTAGCCTCTTATTTCTTCTCTATTGTTTCTTGATAAGACAATTAAGTTTTTGCTCACTCCTTTAAAACCCTCTACGCCCTTCCTTGTATGTTTTTAGCAAAATGCATCAGCACCCCTCGTTTTGAAGTTGCTGCCCCTGGAGCTCCTTAATTTGACAGTTAAAAATTGCTTGCTATTAAATCCTTCAACCTCTCCTGCACTCCTTGTGCGTCATCGTTCCTGTAGTAGTGATGTGAAGATTCAAGTTGCTTGTCTTCTTAAATCCTTCCTTCTATGCGTGGAACGCTGCGTGCAACACAGCTGTGTCTGCATTTCACGTAGAAACGCAAATGCTGTTTGCATTTCATGCTTCTGCCTTCACTGTGCATGATCATTTCTGCTTACTATTTGCTACTCCTTGTTTGGTCAACGACGTTGCCGTTTTGGTCTTCCAGCTTCTCTTATATGTGCTGTCGTTTAATTCTCTTTGTTTCCTTATAGTGATCCATTTTGCTTGTCTTTTATTTATTTTTATTTTTTTTCATGTTCCTGCATAAAGACAAGCAAAAATAAATATTCAGAAAATGACCCATATGTGATGCTTTCGACTAACTTTAATTTCTTTGCTTCTGAATTGTACATAAAATCATATATAAATTAAAATGTGCATTCGCGTGTAGCTTCCCCCCAACTGCGTCACTGCGTGGAGCGTCGTTCCTCAGCTAGTGGTACATCCCTGATGCTCCTAGTGGTGGGTCTCCTCTCCTGTGTAGTGCGTGTGTTGTGTCTCGTGAGTCAGCCTGGTGGGTCAGCCTCCACTCTTGCATTTCTGCGTGGTGCTTCCTCTTGTCCCTCACTGCAGCCCCTTGTTTGTGAAATTAAAACCTAGCCCATCCATAGCTAGCTTTTGCGTTTTGTTCCTTTCCTTCCAGTGTTTTGGACTATTCCCTAGTGCATCACTACATGTTTCATTTTTCTCCTATCTTAAGCTACTGCCTAATCTGTGCATTCCCAACAAAATTTTAGCTGTCTTTTTCAACCAAAGTCCTATTCATTATCAATTTTTATTTACAAATTAAACAGAAACAATTATAAATGCAAATTCAGAGAAACTAAACAATTTAGCAGGTAAAATATGTATAAAAGCTAATGACTGTATGTAGAAACCAAAGGGAAAATGCCACTCATTTAAATGAGAAAATGCATTCAACAATGCACACCCTTTAAACAATCTCACAAATAACCCCAATTATGTGATGTCCCAATTCCAAGTGATTCAAGAGTCAATTGCAACCTTCCTTGAGATAGAATATATGTGTGTCCCAATTCAGGAGATTACATCTTATACAAAATCATCGTTGCTTCTAGAAGAATCTTTGAAGGCACATGCATTCCTCTCATCCCATTATGCCATGAACATGTAAGATAGAGCTATTTTGTAACTCATTCCCTTAACTGAAATGTTATCTATTGTTCTAATGTTTCATTCGATTATCTATTGTCAAGATTTAGGTGGATTATGCAATTCACAATTCTAAATCATAGTTTTCCATGCCCTATTTGAGTAGGAGCACTAGAATAGAAGATGATCTATAGATTTTATATCTCTTTTGCATAGATAACATTTATCAAGGATGTTCAAATATTTATGTAATCTGTCAATTGTTGGGAGCTTTCCCTTAACTACTGATACTTGCTTATTTGGTTATGAATTTAATTCATAATACTTAATGTTTAACGATACCAAAAGCTTAAGACATTCACTTTAATTCATACTGGATTTTAGGTATAATTTGGAAGAGAAAGAGGTAAAGTGAGTTGAAAGTACCATATTTGAGTTATTTTTCAAATATTCACAATCCTTTGTATTCATGGAGCAAGAATGAGAAAAATTAGAGTAAGTAAAGATAAGAAAATGCATGAAGATGATGATTATATGTTGAAAACACAAAGAAGAAGACAATACTTGTCATAGTCGTGAGCATCACTCACGACTATGGCATGTTTTGCATGGACACGAGTCACCTCTCATGTCGGTGTCACACTCGACACACAAATCACACTCATGAGTTGTTGGACAGCTCATCCGAAACCCTAAATTTTAGTATAAGAACATACTGCGATAGCAGATGCTATGTTTTGTTTAGGGTTTTTATTTTTAAGGTGTGTGTTGGGCAAGTTTTAATCTTATAAAACCCTCATTATATCGCAAGTGCAAGGTTTGCGAATGTAGTATATGAGGTGTCAATCTCTCGAGGAGTTGGTGAACTAATATAATTCTAAGTTATCTAAGATCTAAAAGGATTATTAAAATAAATATAAAAACTAAAAAAATAAACAATCGAACATGTATTCCTTGAAAATGAAATCGTAAAATAAACATAAAAAACCAAAATTGAGCACCACCAATTGACAATTGGAATTCAACCAAGGAAGATTAACAAATTATGGGAGAGGGGATTTATCTTATCATTATTGTTAACTTAGCCACTCTTGTGTTAATTGGATTACTCTTTTTCAAGTTATAATCACTAAACCCTACTTAAGTCACGTTACCAAGCATGTAATATCTCGATTAACAATCAACCCTTAACTTAATCAAATCTTAAGCATTCTATTAAACAACTGGGTCCTCTATTAAACATGAGATCTCTCTCTGTATAATTACCAATTTGATTATTTACATAGTTATTAGATCGTTTAACTCTCATTAACCAACCTAATCATTTTGCATTCAGTTCACTCTCAATCTATTACCTAAGCGTACAATTACAACAAATAATCACAACGCCCAAATGTATTAACAAAACTAGATTAACATTAAATCAAGAACAAATCCCACTTTGCTTTCGTCTTACTTTGCTTCACCTTACTTTTTCTTCATCTTACTTTTTCTTCATCTTACTTTTACTTCGTCTTACTTTGCTTCGTCTTACTTTTGCTTCTTCTTACTTTTGCATCTCCGCATATAAAGATCATAACTTTCGACTTAGATATCCAAAAATTCCATACTATATACCGTTGGAAAGATAAAAGAAAGATCTACAACTCTCAATAAGGAATCTTTACTAAAATCTATTTAGATAAATCTAGATTTTCTCCCGAATTTAGAACACGAATTTTACATTCAGCTCCCAATGTACCATACCTAGTTCTCAACATCATGAAATTTTGAGACTCTTAGAGATAGAATTGAAATTTGATGTCTTCATAAGAAATGTAGCCATATATCTCTAGGTTAATCCTAATTAAGAATCATCTTGTTTTGAGAACTAGAGAAAACGTTGTGGCTAAAAGACTGAAGCACACTCAGTTAACATTTTCCAGACCACTACCAATTTTGTTTCCAAATCTTTCCTTATCACAACTCATACCAAGATCACTCTCTCTACTCCCTCCACTTCTCCTTTTCAATAAAATCACATTTAAAAACAATCATACCCAGAAGTTGTCAATGAATGCATGTACCCCTTTTTTATGTGCAAGGATTCAATATTTACGTGCATATATGCTAACATTATGCATGAGAAAGAAAATGCGTTTCCTTAATCTCTCTTTGAGCTTACATGTACTGAAATTTCAGGTCCTAATCCCTTAATATGGGAACGGGATGTTACATCAAGACACCACAAAATAAGGAGCTATTAGAAGAATAAAGCTAATAGCAACATTTTTTAGGATTTGGCGTGAGCATGTTCAGTGAAAATCACAACTTCCAGACTTTAAATTTAAAAGAGAAAAATATATTAAACGCTTTTAGAACCTTATCTTAACCAAATCTAGGTGGAAATAAGTGAAACTATGATTTGTGGGATCTAAAGAATCACTACAAAAAGATCTCCACATAGGATAAAAGTGGCTACAAATAGAGCCAAAAGAAAGGAGGAAAGCATCCTAAGTTTCTCCTGCTTTTGCAACTTTGCACAAAGTTTTCTTTTCCTCTATTTAACATACATTATCGTAGCTTTTCTTTGTTAAAAGTTATTAGTGCTTATGGCCATTATTAGCTAAATTTCTTTATCTTTGTTGAAGGGAGTATAAGCTTTTGGAACTTTGTACATTGGGAGACAAATGGGTCTTATTATCAAGTGTTTCATTTGTTCATTTATTAAATTACATTTTGGTGCTTTATTTTCATGATTATTTTTTATTGATTTATAATGTGCGTGATTAGTTATTATTTAAAATGGCCATCTGCTATATTAAATGTTCAATATGTAAAAGTTTAATTCTTTTAATCTTTGTAGCAACTAGAAGTTTTAATTTAATGTGTAAAAAATTATTAAATTTTAGGAAAAGCATTCAATTAGAATAAATACAGCCACAAATATATGTTATCTTACTTCGGTAGTCTTTTTTTTTTCATAAAGCTATTGTTTGATTAAATTTTGGATTGTGCCTAAGGTTGGTAAACAATAAAGGTTAATTGCATTATGTATTTTTTTATTAACTAATCTTAAGAAAAGACAAGTATTTAATATCACATCGAATTTATGATAGATGAAATAATCATTTTTTGTTATTGATGATCAATTATAATTCTAATGACAGAAATAACCGTAAATCAAAGTTTGTCTTATTAATAATTCTCTTTTTATTATTCACAAAATTTCCTCTTGGGATCGACTACTACTTTCCTATAATATATTTGTTTTATTGGAAGAATTTAAGATTTAATTTATAGTGTAGATGATAGTTCCACCTATAATTAAGTTCGTACTCATCCAAATCCAGAAGTCAACAAACACAATTTGAGTTGAGTGGTATTCTAGTCAAATTTGAGCTTTTTTCTTAAAAAATTAAATCTTTGAGTTGAACTCTAACTCAAGTATTTTGTCCTAGCCCAACATGAATGACTTATACTGTTTTTACATTATCAATTTCAAACCAAATGCATCCAAAGTTTTAATCTTTCTTTATCTAGGTATTTTATCTAATCGCAATTTATGCTTTATTATGTTCAAGTATTTGTCATTGTTAGTATGTGATTGTCAATTATGTGCGCAATCTCTTCCATATATATGTCATATATCATTCTTTTTTCTTGAGAAAGCAGAGAAGATGATAAGAATGTTCTTCATATTTTTTATTAGAACAATACATATTTTTATACAAGAATACTAGAAAAGTAATTCCTATGATTATGCTAAAATCCCTATGAATGCGTTATATACATTAACTGTATAATCCCTATAAATCTGCTATTTACAGTTGTTATATTCTGTAATGCTTCCCCTCATGCTGGAGCATAGATACTGATCACGCCCAGCTTGTTACAAATGTAATTAACCTAATTCCTAGTTAATGCTTTAGTAAACACATCGGCTAATTGGCTCCTTATTCTGACATGTACAGTTGAGATTGATCCATCTTCTAACCGAAGGTAGAGCGCTTGTTTAAAAGATCTCCTACACAGTCAGCATCTATGAAACCTTCTATAGTGTGGTGACCATGATTTTGATATAAGATGCCACGTCTTGGAACCTTTTAAATATTTCAAAACATAAATAACAACATCCCAATTTAAGGTTTTAAGGGATGACATGAACTGACTTACAATACTTACTGGAAATGCAATATCAGAACGAGTGATCGTAAAATAGTTCAAATTTCCTATAATCTTCCTATACTTTTTAGGATTCTTAATCAAAGCTCTATCTTTGGCTTTTAACTTCACATTTGGTATCATAGGAACATGACATATCTTTGCCCTAATAAAACCAACATCATTTAATAAATCCAGGTAATATTTTCTTTAGGATAGATAGATCCACTTATGACTGCAAGAACCTTCAATTCCTAAGAAATATTTCAATGGTCCTAAATCCTTTGTCTAAAAGCGAGGCCCAAGGAATGCTTTCAACCTCATGATCCCAGCTTCATCACTTCCAGTGATCATTATATAATCCACATATACAACAAATAAAATGCACCCAAAACTAGATGATGCAAAGCACACTGAGTGATTATTTGTACTTCTTTGTAAGCCAAACTCAATCACTACAGTACTAAATCTCCCAAACCAGGAATGAGGGGATTACTTCAAGCTATAAAGAGACTTTCTTAATTTGCATGCTTTCCCTGACTACCCCTAAGCAACAAATTCAGGCGGTTTCTCCATGTAAACCTCATCACGTAAATCCTCATGTAAGAATGCATTCTTCACATCAAATTGGTAAAGTGCCCAACTGTAAGTAGCAGCTAAGGAGATAAACAGACGGAGAAGGAATTTTTACAATTGGAGAAAATATCTTAGAATAATCTACCCCATATCTTGTTTTTGTGAAGGAAGAGGCAAAAGATCCAAAGTATGATTTTGTTATAAGGCCATCATCTCTTCTTTCATTGCAGCCTGCCATCCATCATGAGCTAGTGCTTTAACTAGGGATGATGGAACAACAACAGAGTCCAAGGAAGCTAAAAAGACCTAGAGAAGGAAGATAGAGCATGGTAAGATACAAAGGAAGAAAGGGTAAGTACATGTGCGTTTACCTTTACGAAGAGCAACAGGAAGGTAAAGGCTAACATTAGGTGGTGGTAAGTAATTTGGAGATGAAGCATAATGGGTCGGGTCTATGTCTTGGCCAATAGGAGGTGCCCCAATAGAATGTTGCACACGTTGAGAATAAACCTGACAAATAACAAGTCAAGAGGGAGGAGAAACTACCTGTTCACTGACAGTATAAATAAGAAAATCATCCCCTAAATTGTTGTAGTGCGAAGAAGAGGACACAGGAGAATCAAAGAAAGGTGTACTGTCATAAAAAGTAACATAATGACCCCAAGAAGGAGAGTAACAATGATATCTTTTTTGTTCACGAGAATATCCCAGAAAGACAAACTTAAGAGATTTAGGATCTAGTTTTGAGACCTAAGGTCTTATGTCTTGAACAAAACAAGTACATCCAAAAATTCGAGGAGAAAGAGGGAATAATGTAGATGAGGGAAAAAGAAGGGAATATGGAATATGACCATCAATAACAGAGGAAGGCATTTGGTTGATTAAGAAACAAGCAGTGGAAATAGCATCAACCTAGAAAAATTTTGGGACCTGTAATGCTTGGGCAACTGCTAATATGTGATGGTTCTTTCGCTCAGCTACATCATTTTACTAAGGAGTAACAATATATGATGACTAATGGATAATACCATGTTAAGAGAGATAAGATTTAACAGTATAGGAAACATATTCTTTAGCATTATCGTTTCTCAAAATACAGATGGATTTGTTGAATTGAATCTTAATTTCAACATGAAAGGCACAAAATATATTAAATAAGTCTGATTAAGATTTCATAAGAAAAAGCCAAGTAACCGAGAACAATCATCAATAAATGTCACAACATAGAAAAAATCAAATTTGGATGAACAAAGACCCCATACATTAGTATGCATCAAGTAAATAGAAGACTCAACTCGTTTATTTAGTCTAGGAGAATAAGATACTCTATGATGTTTAGCTTATTAACAAGCTTCACATTCTAAGGTAGATTCTCATTTAAGACTAGGACATAAATTTTGTAAAATTGGTATAGACAGATAGCCAAAACAATAATGAAGTTGCAAAAAGGAAGATGAGCTTGTGAAAGCAGTCGATCGAGGTACAAGTTTAGAAATTGAATTAAGAGTATATAGGCCATTCACCAGACACCCTTTACCAATAATATGCTTAGTCCTAAGATCCTGAAAAAGAAAATAACCAGGATAGAAAACAACGCAAGAATTGAGACTTTTGGTAAGTTAGCCGATAGATAAAAGGTTAAAAAGGAATTGTGATAAACATAAAAAGATGATAATGGGAGGGATTTTTTTGGGTTTGTTATCCCACATCCAATTATAGAAGTAGTAAATCCATTAGCTAAAGTAACATAAGGTAAATTAGCAGTAGACTTGAAAAAAGAGAGGATACCTATGCTGCCAGTCATATGATCAGTAGCACTTAAGTCAATAACCCAACTACGAGATGAGGTGGAGAGACAGGCAGTAGGGTTACCTATATTAGCCAAAGTTGATGTCGCAGAGGATAGCTGCTATGAATCGTAAGTAGCAGAAATTTGTTGACGGCATTAGTTAAATAAGCATACTCATTTGCTGAAATTGTGATGAAAGGTGAGGATGACTGAGGAAGTGGTGGGATGTCATCCTGAGTTAGCCACATTTGTAAATTTTCTATTATTATTCTGACTCGATTACTTAGGAGGCTTACCATGCAATTTCTAACAATTCTTCTTAATATACCCCATAACTCCATAGTAATTAGAAGTATGAGCGTTGCTATTGTTCTTAGTGACAGAACCACTATTGTTTCCACCTTTGCCACTACGATTAGCATTTGAAACATTACTAACCAATGCCACTGTGTCATTAGGCACCACATCATAAGTCATGTCACCATCTTTACAAACTCGAAGCAAACGGCATATACTCCTGTAAAGGAAGGAAGTATCTCGCTAGTTAACAATTATGTCTGTGTCACGTCATATTCAGAACCCAACCTTGCTAAGAAACATTGTACCATAATATGTTCATCTTGTTTTTTCATTTGCTTTATGTTAGTAACAATAGGAAACATAGCTTGCTTTTCTTCAAAGGCTTGTTTCACTTCAGTGTAGTATTGAAGTAGGGAGCGACGTTTTTGTTCCCCTTGATCAATCTTTAACATTAATTCATGAACATGAGATAGATCTTATTTGTAAACATACAGAAATTCCATATATTCCTATAGTTCTTTGACACTATCACAATGGTTCACAACATCATCAACAGTTGGGTCTAGAGCATTATATATTTCATTAAACAATTTATGATCCTCCATTAACCATTTATTTGGAGCAACAACATCAATATTAGAAGGCGAATTACTAGTTAAATGATCTTCCAAATCTACACTACTCATAAATCTACGAATAATCCTTTTCCATTATGTATAATTTTTGCTTTCGGTCAATTTTCTATCAGTGATTTTGGATCAACCCAACATAATTTTAGTAATAGTCTTCTTATCATCATCCATATCACTATTCTCAGTCATTTTAAATCAATCTAAAATGACAATATCAAGCAAATAAAGGAAGAAAAGAAGAAGTCAACCTCACGACAAAAAACTAAAATAAATTTAGAAACACTCACGGGAGCAGTGAAGGACAGTCAGCCCACACCAACACAAATTAGTAGTATCTGGAAGAAGCTGACCAGATATTCACATAGGGACAAAGGAGGTGACGTGAGAGGAAGAAATCGGTTCAGTAGAAGGCGACTCACGTGCCCTCATGTGTCTATGTGTGGAAATGAAGTCTGAGGTTGGGTGGCACATGGAAGAAATCTGATGACCAAATTTGAAAGGATGGCCAATTGACACCTGTAAAGTAGTGTGAAGGAGGAGGTGAGAAAAAAAATTCTCCTAAAATGTGTCACCCATAAAAGCAGTACACTGCCTCATGATACGACAAAAAACAATAAAAAATTGTAAGAAAGAAGCCTAAAAACTCGACCAGGCTCTGATACCATAAGAAAGCAGAGAAGATGAGAAGAATGTTCTTCATATTTTCTGTTAGAATGACACATGTATTTATACAAGAATACTAGGAAAGTAATTCCTATGATTATGCTAAAATCTCTATGAATACATTATATACATTAATTGTATAATCCCGATAAATCTGTTATGTATAGCTGCTATATTTTATAACATTTCCTGACTTCTTTTTCCAACTTTATGCCTCTTATTAAGAGAACTTGGTGTAAAAGTAGAAACTTTTACCTTTTGATGTGCAAAAAGGTGTAAGCTTTGATTGCCTATTTCTCAATTGGAGATTGTCCTACTAAAAAGGAAAGCTTTAATCGATCTTCTAACTTGCTATTTTCTTATGAACGAGAAGTTTGAGGTTTTGGGTATGTGTTTCATTTATACGGTAAGGACTTAAGCAGGCAGAGCTTAATTTACAAAAGAGTGTAATGGCATTTAGGCCAAGATTTGAGCCGCCTAGTTAAACACAAGTTTGAACCAAACAATCCAAGTTCAATAAGGTTTTAGACCAAACTCGAACCACAAGTTTGGGGTTAAGCTAACAATAGGCTTGATTCGACTTGGTTCATTGTCATTTTAACAAAGAAAGCCTACTCTATTATTTGTTAAATATTGGAAAAGAAAACTTTGTGGAAAGTTGGAAAAAGCATACGAAACTTAAGATACTTTTCCTCCTTTCTTTTGGCACAATTTGTAGCCACTTTTATCCCATGTGGAGATCTTTCTGTTATGATTCTTTAGACCCCACAAATCATAACTTCACTTATTTCCACTTAGATTTGGTCAAGATAAGGTTCATACAACATTTAATATTTTTCTCTTCCAATTTTGAAAATGGAAAGTCATGACACTTAACGTGCTCATGCCAAATCCTAAAACATGTTGCTATTGTCTTTATTCTTCTAATTACTACTTATTTAATGGTGTTTTGATAGCTTTTTCCTAAAAAAATTTAAAGCTTTGAGCTAGACTCTAACTCGAATATTTCAACCTAGCCCTACCTGAATGACTTATATACTCTTTATATTATCAATCTGAAACCAAATGCATCTAAAGTTTTAATCTTTCTTTATCTAGCTATTTTTTCTAATCAAAATTTGTCCTTTATTGCATTCAGTTTTTGTCATTGTTAGCATATGATTGTCAATTACAAATGTATTATCTTCCATTTATATGTGGTATATCCTTCTTTTTTTCTAACTTCTTTTTCCAACTTTAGGCCTCTTATTGAGAGAATTTAATGTAAAAAGAGAAACTTTTACTTTTTAAAGGGCAAAAAAGGTGTAAGCTTTGATTGCCTGTTTCTCAATTGGAGATTGTCCTACTAAAGGATAGCTCTAATCATTCCTCTGACTTGCTATTTTCTTATGAGTGAGAAGTTTGAGGTTTTGGGTTTGTGTTTCAATTATATAGTAAGGATTTGAGTAGGCGAAGCCTAACTTCTAGAAGAGTGTAATGGCATTATCCAAGCTTCAAGTTGCCTAGTCGAACTCAAGTTTGATCCAAACAATTAGAGTTCAAAAAGGTTTTAGACTGAACTCAAACCAAAGTTTAGGGTTAAGTTGACAATAAGCTCGATTTGACTTAGTTCATTGTCATCCTTATGTTAATTTATACCCTTACATCCTATTAGTTGGTTGTAATTTTATATATGACATTATTATTTTAATTGATAAAGACAATATTTATCTTAATGTATTTTGTTAATTGCATTTAATGTTTTAATAATAAATTCAAAATCCTTGGAATAATTATTGTGTTGAATTATGATGAGATCATAATTATGATATTCAATTTATATTAATGTATTATTCATAAATTGTTTGTAATTATAATTTCATTAAGATGGTATATTGTGAAATAATAAAAGTAGCACACATTATGTTTCTTTCCTATGAAGAAAATAATTGACCTCAAGAACTAAAGTCTGGAGATACTTAAACAAATATGTGAGTGCTTATTAAAGAATTAAGTTTACTAAACTAACTTGATTATGAGGATCCCAAATAGAATATTACTTATATGTCTATAGATTTCCTTATCATGGTGGTTGTATAATTGATCCTTAGACTTAAGATTACTAAAGTATCTCATGTGAAAATTGTTGTACTTTGATGTTGCTTATGACCTATTCTAATTAGGGGAACTTAATTAGTAGTACTTGGATATAATATGTGTTAGTTTATGCCTTATAACTAATCAATTGGTTGTAGTTTAGTGACAAAATAATTTAAATGCATTTTTTTATATTATGCATGTGTTAGATGTATATGATAAAGTCCATGGGATAATTATATATTACAAATGAAATTATAATTGAACAATTTATGGCATTATAATTATGAGATTCATATTGCATTTATGTATTATCCCTAAATTATTCCTAGTCATTATTTTATTAAGGCTGGACATTAATAGAATGTAAAAAAACTAGAAAACTTATGTTTTTCCTTACGAATGAAGGAGTTGATCTTATTAACTAAAGGATGGAGATACTTAAACAAACGTATTGTACTTGTTAAAGAACAAGTTTACTAAACAGGCCCAATATAAGAAATTCATTTGGAACATTATTTGTATATCTATGAAAATTCTCATCATGATGATTGTAGAAGTGATCATTTGACTTGTGATCTCCAAAGTTATCTTGAATATGGAGTGCTATGTTTTAATACTACTTATGACCTATTCTAATCATAGGTAGTTTAGTTGATAATGATCGGATGTAGCATGAACTATATGGAGGTAGTTGAAAGATCAAAATAGGATCCATCACCCAGAAGTAATTAGGGAGAATATTCTATTGTTCTCGATTATTATTGATTTGGGAAACCTTAGGCTAAGGTATAATGACAATTTGTAAATAGTTTACAAATGTCATTAATTAAATCATTAGCTAATGATAAAGAATTAATATGATTAGACTCAAAATAGAGTAGATATTAATTTCATGCTTAATGTCTAATCGAAACATTGTGTAATGAAAGGATTGAATTATATGAAAAATCATATAAGGAAAGGTTAGTCAAAACCACTTTGATGTTCCTAAATATTTAGGTGGTTATGATGTGTTGTTAGATGCTAAATTTAATCTATGGATATAAATTCTTTAATTAGATAATTAAAAATAAATTAAAAGAGTTAATTTATCTAATCCTAAATATGATTTAGGGTTATAATATGTATCTATTGCCAACATATTTAGGAACCTAATAGGTCTCACATGAAGAACAGGTTGAAGAGAGAAAAGATACTTTAATAAAGTTGGATTTGATTGTAAAGTTTTAGAAAATGTATGATTAAATATGAGATATTTAATAAATAAAGATTAATATTAAATATTGGATCTTATTTGGGCATAATTGATATTTAATTAGAATTACTGTAATTATAATTAAATTTTAATTGAAATTAGAATTTTATGTATTATTCGTAAATTGTTTGTAATTATAATTTCATTGAGATGGTATATTGATGAAATGGTAAAACTATCACAAATTGTGTTTCTTTCTTATGAAGAAAATAATTGATCTCGTAAATTAAAGTATGGATATACTTAAACAAATGTGTGAGTGCTTATTAAAGAATAAGTTTACTAAACTAACTTGATCATGAGGATCCTAAACATAATATTACTTATATGTCTATGGATTTTCTTATGATGATGGTTGTGAAATTGATCTTTAAATTTGAGATTACCAAAGTATCTCATGTAGGAATTATTATGTTTTGATGCTACTTATGACCTATTCTAATTAGGTAGCTCAATTGATAGTACTTCGATATAATATGTGTTAGTTTATACCCTACAGTTAATCGATTATTTGTAGTTTAGTTACAAAATAATTTAAAAGCATTCTTTATCATTTTATGTTTAGATGTATATGATAAAGTAATGGGATAATTATATATTACAAATGAAATTGTGAAGAGATTATAATTATAAGATTTTTTTGCATTTTTCTATTATTCCTAAATTATTCCTAGTCATTGTTTTATTAAGATTGGACATTAATAAAATGTAAAAAGATTAACACACATTATATTTTTCCTTGTGAAGAAAGTAGTTGATCTCATTGACTAAAATATGGAAATACTTAAACAAACATATGGGTGCTTGTTAGAGAACAAATTCACTAAATAGACCCGATATGAGAAATCCATTTGAAATATTACTTGTATGTCTATGGAAATTTTCATTATGATGATTATGTAAGTGATCCTTTGACTTGAGGTCTCCAAAGTTATCTTGTATATAGATTGTTATGTTTTGATACTACTTATAACCTATTCTAACAATAGGTAGTTCAGTAGGTAGTCATTAGATGTAGCATGAATATGGAGTAGTTAAGCGATCAAGATAGGATTTATCACCTAAAAGTAATTAGGGAGAATATTCTGTTATGCTCAATTAGTATTGATTCGGAAAATTCTTGGTCAAGGTAGAATGAACATTTTTAACTAGTTTATAAATGTCATCAGTTGAATAAATAACTAAAGGTAGAAAATTAATATGATTATAATCAAAATAAAGTAGACATTAATTTCATTTCTATGTCTAATCGAAACATTATGTAATCAACGAATTGAATTATACAAAGAAAAATCATACACAGAAAGGTTAGTTAAAACCACTTTGACATTCTTAAATATTTGAGTGGTCATGATGTGTTTTTAGACGTCAATCTTGATCTATGGATATAAATTGTTTAATTATAGAATTAAAGATAAATTAAAAGATTTAATTTATTTAATTCTAAATATAATTTAAGATTATAATATGTTCTATTATCAACATATTTGGGAACTTAATAGATCTCACATAAGGAATGAGTTAAAGAGAGCAAAGATATTTTAATAAAGTTAGACTTGATTGTAAAGTTATTATTAAATATGAGATATCTAATAAATAAAGATCAATATGAAATATTGGATCTTAGTTAGGCATAATTGGTATTTAATTAGAATTATTGTAATTATAGTTAAAGTTTAACTGAAAATAAAATTTTATATATTATTCATAAATTGTTCACAATTATAATTTCATTAAGATAGTATATTAATGAAATAGTAAAACTAGCACACATTATGTTTTTTTCGTATGAAGAAAATAACTGGTCTCATAAATTAAAGTATAGAGATAAACAAATGTGCGGGTACTTATTAAAGAATAAACTCACTAAACTAACATGATTATGAGGATCCCTAGTAGAATATTCCTTACATGTCTATGGATTTTCTTATCATGATAGTTGTATAATTGATCTTTAGACTTGAGATTACCAAAGTGTCTCAGGTATGAATTATTGTGTTTTGATGCTACTTATGACCTATTCTAATTAGGGTAGCTCAATTGGTAGTACTAGAATATAGTATGTATATTATCCCTAAATTGTTCCTAGTAATTGTTATATTAAGAGTAAATATTAATAGAACATAAAAAGACTATTATACGTTATGTTTTTCCTTATGAAGAAAGTAGTTGATCTCATAGATTAAAGTATGGGGATACTTAAACGAATGTGTGTGAACTTGTTATAAAACAAGTTCACTAAACAAACCTGATATAAGAAATCCATTTGAAATATTACTTGTATGTTTATGGAAATTATAATTGTGATAATTGTATAAGTGATCGTTTAACTTGAGGTATCCAAAGTTATCTTGTATAGAGATTGCTATGTTTTGATACTACTTATGAATTATGCTAATCATAGGTAGTTCAGTGGGTAGTCATTGGATGTAGCATGAACTATATAGAGATAGTTGAGAAATCAAGTTATGATTTATCACCCTAAAGTAATTAGGGAGAATGCTATGTTGTTCTCAATTAATATTGATCTCCTTAGCCAAGATGGAATGACATTTTGTAAATAGTTTACAAATGTCATTAATTAAATCAATAGATAATTGTTAATAACTAATATGATTAGACTCCAAATAGAGTAAATATTAATTTTGTGCTCTATGTCTAATATAAACATTGTGTGATGAAAGGATTGAATTACATAAAAAAATCATGAACGAAAAGGTTAGTCAAAACCACTTTGTCATTCCTAAATATTTAGGTGGTTATGATGTATTGCTAGACGACAATCTTAATTTATGGATACAAATTGTTTAATCAAAGAATTAAAAATAAATTAAAATAATTTAATTTATCTAATCCTAAATATGATTTGGGGTTACCATATGTGTCAAGTGCCGACATATTTAAGAACCTAATGGGTCTTACATAAATTACAAGTTGAAGAAAGTAATGATATTTTAACCAAGTTGGACTTGATCGTAAAGTTTGAAAAACTTTATTTATTAAATATGAGATATTTAATAAATAATGATCAATATGAAATATTGGGTCTTATTTGGGCATAATTAGTATTAAATTAGAATTATTGTAATTCAAATTAAAGTTTAAATGAAATTATAATTTCATTTCAATTAAATTACTAAAATATCCAAAACTTATTATAAATAGACTTAAACTCTAATAGAGCTAGTACTTCTTACTTAACTCTCCTTGTAAAAATTACAAAGTTCTCTCAACATGTTATGTGGATATCATTAGAGGTCGAGCACTTGTGCAGCTATGATGGTCGAAATAGATCAATTTTGAAAACAGTTTGAATGACATGACAAGAATATGATCAAGTTTTGGAATAAGGTATAAAATAAGATTCATGCTTTATTATGATTTATCGTTAATTATTTTATACAATTAAAGTAATCTTAGTTTTTAGGAAACCAAAATACGAAAAAAGTTTTGTAATTATTTCTTTATGATCGGGATCAGATCCTGTTCCGAATTTCCAACAATATGAGCCATGTAGAGATAATTAAGTAAGTCAATAAAGGATTCACCATTCTAAAATAATCAGAGAGAATGTTCTATATTCTTAATTAGTAGTGATGGATTGACATTTAAAAAGGTGAAAGGGTTAAAGGAGGACCATCAATTATGCACAACCTTCCCTTTGTATTTTACAAAGTTGTTTCCATGACTCGAGCTCATGACCTTCTATTTACAAAAGAGTAACCTTACCAACTACTCCAATGCTCGTTCTTAGATTTCAATCTTGATTTATGATTATAAATTAATTAATTTAAGTATTAAAGATAAATTAGAAGGAGTTTTAATTTTTCTAATTCTAATTATAATTTATAATCATTGTCAATATATTAGAGATCTAATAAGTCACACATAAAGAGAAAAATCAATTTAAATTAAGTTAGACTTAATTGCCAAGTTTGAAAATTTTCAAGGATCAAATATGAGATATTTGATTTTATTAAAATCAAATTAAATTATAATTCGAGTTTGACTTTAATTATAATGAGGAATTTTAATTTTAACAAAAATAATCCCTAACGTGTTTTTTATAAATAGGAAATAAGCGTTAAGTAGCTAACACTCCTATTTATTCCTCTCAAATTAAGTTTTTTTTGTTCTATGGATTCTTTTAGAGGTTGAACACTTTAACAACTCATGTTTGACACCTCGTGAAAAAAGTTTCAACAGAAATATAAATCAAGCATGATTTAATTATTTTTATGGTTCATGTTTTTTAGGTTATTCAAGTATTGAGACCCAATTAACAAATTATAAAATTTTGTTTTTCTATTACGCTCGTGATTGGATTGATAAGTGTAAACTGCATCGTGCTTTAAAGCATGGTTTGATATGTGTTTAACCGTTAATTCGATTATTTAGTATGTGGTTAGGTTAGCATTGTGTTAGTTTATTAATTATTTGTGTTTTAAGTGTTTTATGGGTTAGTATAAGCTTTTGAGCTTAAATATTATGTTTTTGATGTATCTTAATATGTTTGCTAGTGTTTCAAGGTTAATATCGAAGAACGGAGGAATTTCGAAAGACATTTAGACCGAAACAATGACCTATAGGTCACGATTGTGACAGAAGGCTCAAATGTGGGCCACAGTTGTGGCATGCATTTGGCAGATGCCTAATTGCTTACAAATTTCATGGTTTAAGGTACTTTTTGGACCTTTCGAACCCTATAAAGACCCTAGGATTACTCAAAACATAAAAGACTATTTAAAGAACATTAAGAGGAGCACAAAGTAGCTTTTTGCATTAGCCACACTTGAAACCCTAAAGAGAGAATACTAAAAGATAGAGAGAGAAGAAGAAGGAAGAGGAAGATAAAGATAACTCGATGTGCTTCCCAGATCGGGAGGTTTCCCGATGCTACTACCTACTGTCATCTATTCTAAGTCATTATTTCCTTTTCATTTCGATTTTATTTATGTATAGAATTGAGATGGATAGTTTGATAATAGAATTTGAAATATTGATGATGCTCTAAACTCTCCTTGGGGATTTTATTTTGATTTAATGATAATTTAGTCGAATGTGTCTATTAGATGAATATAGTGATTTGATTGCATTCTTGCATAATTCGGTAATAAACTGAGAGGGTGAACTGAATGAAAAAAGATTAATTCGAATTAATAAGAGACAAATCGTATTGTTAATTGTGCGGAGAGAGATTCTGTGTGATATTTCGATAGTTTATTAGAGTGCTTCAGATCTAATTAAGGTTTTGGATAATTTCTGAATTGAGAGATTGCAAATTTCATAATCTGATTAGGGTTTATAATTTAGGGTTTAACGGTATAACTAGAGAGGAGTAATCAACCTAGGATACTCTGGAACTGACACTCCATTGACACATAATCGGCTAGGTTAACATTAATGATAAGTAAAATCCCCTTTCTCATTAATTGGTAAATTCCTTATTTTGATTTCTATTAAGATTACATATTGCTCACTTGTTAATACTTTTGTGTTTAATTTCTGATTTGATTGGTTGATCTCAATTCTAGTAATTAATTTCCATTGCATCTTTAATTTTCAGTTTTATAGTTTTTCTGGCCTTAGATTTTAGGATTAGATTACTCTCCTTTATCGTGGGATCGACATCTTTAATATTATGCTACAAATCGTGCGCTTGCGGAATATTAAGGGTTTGTAAGATTAAAACCTACACCAATCATAGATCATCATTAGTTTTCCAATAGTGGTATCATAGTCTCCTTTAATTGTTTAACTTGATTAAATTTCTTGATTGTTTTTTATTTGATAGAAATCAATACTTAAAACTATCAATTACGGTTTATTTAATTTTCTGAAAATTGAAACTCCCCTTTGATTTGTGTATTATGGAAAAACAATCCCACAGGCTTTAACTTGAATTTTAAGTTTCTAAAAACTCAATTCATATGCCTTACATGCGTTTTGCTCTTTTTGTTATTTTTTTGAAAAATGATGCCTCTATTTTTGAAAACTAATTTCCTTTTTTGTTGCCGTAAAAATTGATTGTAGTTTTTGAAAAATTCAATTGCATGATCCCACAGTGTCGATTAAGATTTTCATTGTATTTTAGAAAACAAAATTACTTGTCCCCTTATTTGTATTTGTGAATCAATGTTTGACGCCAATTAAATGTAGTTTATCCACCAATAGTGACTGGCAGAAAAGAAGAATGCATTAGTAGGATGGGCAAAGGTAGAAGCAAACCAAGGTCGTTGAAGGAGAATCAAAGTCTAGCACCTTACTCTCATAATGCATATCCCTAAACATACCGACGATATTCGAGAACATACTCTACGAGGGTGGCATGGTAGAATAGTCAGTCAATCAAACTCATTACAAATTTTTTTAAAATATCACACTTATATGCGAAAAATTAATAATGGAACTTTCAACCCATTTTATTCATAAACATTTTCAATCGCAGTGTTACAACCATTATACATATCATCAACAATTCAGTATCCACTTGGGCCCATTGTGATACAAAACACTTGTAGTCATAATGTCATTATATTATAAGATCATTCACATATACATTGTACAATACTTGTGAAGGCATATTTTGATATAAAATAATGAAATACATATGCAGACGTGAACTGATCCTGACTTATATCTCTTACTCGAATGTAGTGGCTAGACTCCAATTTGTCTAACTGGAGATCTTCTCTAAGCTTGAAAAATAATGTTGCAATTTTAGGGTAATTTTTCTGAACTCAGCTAGTGGACCATCCTCGATAGCTCACTCATATCACATAACACATAGAGTTCATGTAATCACGTAATTCATATCATCTCATTAGTAATCATATAGCATCATATATCACTTTGATCACTTATTTCACATTTCACATTCAGAGTAATCATTTGATATTTTAAAACATAAATATCAATTTTATACGCATTACTCATGAGACTCACTTCCAATTGTTATTGTTGTGACCGAGTACCTTTTTTCTGGCTTATATCCTTTGTGGATACTGGGCTTGTTTCAGATATTGTCCCATATCCCTTGTTGATAATAGGCACATTATTAATTAAGCTTGTGGCACTTGTGCATATCTCGAGCTTTAAGCTTTTTCAGACTGGTCACTCTGGTCACAACTGCCTTTATGTTATCATAAATTCATGTAATGAAATAAATCTAGTCATATAAGATCAGTCAATCACTTTACACATTCAATTTCACATGTCATCGGACTTAAGTGAAGTAAATCACACGTTAGAACAATGCTTATAATACGATCTGCAATACACAAGATGTTGGGTCCGCGACGTCTGCCTGGCCCCAGGCCACAGGATCTCGGTGAACCCAGGTACCGGTGGAGCAGACCCACCGCATACCCCATTAGCCAGTATTGTCCTCTTTGGTCAAGGGTGAGTCCACGACTCGAACCCTTGACCTCAAGGTTTTGTTCCACTTTAAGTGGACGCCTCTCACCATTGAGCCAATTATCCACCGGTACCTGGGTTCGCCGAGATCCTATGGCCTGGGGCCAGGCAGACGTCGCGGACCCAACAACAACAACACAATCCCTCAATCATGCATATTTGACTAAAATAGCTACATTAATCCTTAAGAAAAAGAGATCAGCCTATCACGAAAATAAAAAGATTTATCATATTCAAATACTTCAATCCCATCTTTATCAGTATAAGAGAAGTATTAAAGCAACAAATTAAATAAATAATCAAAATGAACTTTAAAGGCTAACAAAATATGAGTCTATCAACTAACAGAGGAGCAAGTTTAGTAACACAATAGAGAATTAATAAATAGAATGAGCAAACAAGAGTTTGAATGAGGGAGTTGTAGTGATCTCCTACCACTCTCAAGCTCTCTGCATTAGCTCTCACTTTCTATTTCTACTTGGTTCTCACCCAGATGCTCAATTGGTCATGCTAGTTCTACCTCTCTGTTTTACTTCTTCTTTTTCTCTTCTCAACCTCCACTCTATTTCTCTGCCTTTCTTCTCCACTTCTTTCTCTCTATCCTCTTTTATCCCTCAAATGAGTCTGTGTGGTATGTCTGTGTCCCGCGGACTCTCTAGATTTAGCCCCCTTTTTACATCTCACTCCTTTCTACTTACAACATGAGTATAGGTTTAGGGCTGTAAGGTTATTACGCTGTCAAAATGCACTCCTCAAACATAAGTGAGTGCAAAGAAGTAGTCACCAGGGTGACTATGTTTGTCACCCCATAAGGGTACTTGTCACCGTGGTGACAAGTTAAGTCATTGCCATGATAAATGCCCTCATAGGCTGACTATGTTAAGTCGCCACCGTGACTAACACTTGTCACGATGGTGACAAGTCAAACTAAACTTATCATGATGACGAAAAGTCAATTCATTGTGACTAGACTTGTCATGATGGTGACAAGTTTATTCACCATCATGACTAACAATTTAGCCACCACTTTTTTAACGCAAAGTTTACTTACCTTTCATTTGTCATGAAAAATTCATAAAACATTCCCTTCAACCTTCATGCAACATTCACTACCATTTTCACTGAATTCATCTTACATTTGGATTAAAAACGCAAGAATTTGTAACCAAAATCAAGATATGTATCCAAGTAAAATCAATAGAAATTACACACAACAGTGATCAATAAAGCTTTGTTGGATTTGGGAGCTTCAATTAATGTGATGCCTCACTTAATTTAAGCTTCTTTAAATTTGGGTCCATTGAAAGAAATAAGTATGATCATATAATTAGTTGATCGCACTAATGCTTATCTTGATGGTGTGGTTAAGGATGTCTTGGTGCAGTTGAATAAGCTAGTGTTTCCTGCCGATTTTTATATTGTGGATATGAATGATGACACTTCACAAAATTCGATACATATCTTATTGGGGAGATCATTTCTCAATATGGCCTAAACTAACATAGATGTCATGAGGGCACCTTTACGATGGAATTTGATAGGGAATGGATTCATTTTAATATTTTTGATGCCATGAACATCCTCTTGATTATCACTGTGTTTTTTCTACTGAAGTGATTAATCCTTTGGTACAGAAAATGGTTAAATTAAGTTGCAAGGTTCATTTAGGAACAATTTTGACTAAGAAATTGGGAGCAGAAGCTAACATTGATGTTGAAATGGGAGAAGAGCTAATGGAAGCAGCTGTCATTTTGGAATCATTAGAGAATTCTCTAAAAGGGTATGATTTGGCTTCTGTAAAACAATCTGAATGATTTGGCTTCCATAAAACTATCTGAATCTCATCAGAAGTTGTTACCTTCTAATGTATAGGCACTAAAATTGGAACTGAAGCCACTCCCTAACCACCTTAAGTATGCTTATTTGGGTGTTGGGTCCCGATTTCTCCTTAGCATGTTTTAATTTATTTTTTAGGTTTAGTTTGCCTAAATTCCTTTTAGAAATTAATTTGAGGTTTTAAGTGCTTAGTTAATGGAAATTAAATGAAGGGATTTAGTTAAAATTAGAGTTTTGATAAATTGTTAGAATTTAAAAAGAATAAGATGGCTTGGGGGTATTTTAGGAAGTTTGTATATGCTTTTAAGGCTTAAGGCTTATAGGAGGGGCATTATAGTCTTTTTAATTTCATTTAAGAAAGGAGAATGAAAGTTTAAATGAAGCAAATGGGCTAGGGCCGTAGGAAGTGAATGGGAGTCACGAAATTTCAAGGAATTAAGGAAGGGACTTATGAAACTACAACGTTTTAGCTATAGGTTATAAGTTAGAATCTTTTACCTAAGTCATTTACAAGAGACTACCGAAACTCACCAAAGAAAAGAGAAAGAAAGGGGAGACTTACGGCCAAGTGGAGAAGAAGAAGAAGAAGAAGAAGAAGAAGAAGAGGTAGGCTTAGGTTATTTATGCTTTAGAAAGGAGTGTTTAAGAGTTTTCTTTAAGAAGAAAGTGGAAAGGAAGGGATTAAGCTCCATTGGAGGCAAAGGAAGCAAATTCGTGGGAGGTCAATAGGTAAGAGAAATTTCGAAATTCATGGTTTTATAGATGGGTTTTGATGCTAATAGCTTAGGTAA
>JAOSBK010000001.1:20912457-20922496 GCA_027568895.1 Erythroxylum shatona | reverse complement strand
CCGTCTGTTTTTCAACTTCGTCTGTTTTTCAACTCCGTCTGTTTTTCAACTTCGTCTGTTTTTCAACTCCGTCTGTTATTCAACTTCGTCTGTTTTTCAACTTCGTCTGTTTTTCAACTCCGTCTGTTATTCATCAAAATCATTTACTTAAAGTCATTTGACTTAACATTAAGTTTGGCATTCAACAGTTATGTTGAGAATTACTTATCTCTGTCAGATTTACATACAAGGAGCACTTCCAATGGTCTCACATTTATCAAACTCCTCGGATTATTAATGTCCAAAATTGTCTTAATCACATTCACATCATTCATATCAGTTGCAATTCAATGCAAAAATTTAAAATATAATAAACAAAAAAATGAGACCATCTAGGTTGACTCACAGTACGCTTCAGATTAGCATTTGCTTTTAAGATCTAGAAACGTCTGGATGTGGACGTTCTATCTTGTATCAACATTAAGCAATACACATATTGCACATACATTGTTAATTGCACAATCACATAAATATTCAATTTTACACATATGTATATGTGTAATGTATAATGCATGCTCAATTTGACTATTCCGAGTATGTTTCCTTAATCATGTCTCTTGATCATTCAAACCTTATCATTTGTATGTGTTTATCTTATTCTTAGGTTTACACCTTAAGAACACTTGGTTATTCTAATATCATAATCCAATTACTCATCATTTCTTTTCTAGCATTATATGTTCTTATAATATCCAATTCTCATTCACTTTTACTTGATACACATCACTCATCTCCTTTGAATCACAACTACAATCACATAAACATCTTCATTCCCATTATACTTATGCCTTTGGTACTTTGATATCAACAATTCATTCACTAATAATGCACTAAGATTCATAGCTCAATATACTTGATTATCCTAAGTTCCTCAATCAACATTTACCAATCCTTTCTAGTGAATTAAGATGACCATGAAATTTGGTGAAGAGGAAGGATAATGTGTGAGGATTTTATGGTTCAAGTTTTAGGTCAATCGGAGGTCCAGAGAAGAAGTTATGGCCAAAAGAGTAAAGGGTGTCAAAAGCTATCCAACAGTAATGCACCTTCACCGTCACGATCATGCTTGTACAGGATCATGCAACTCCCTAGTGTTCCTCTCTATGATGATCGTGCTTGTGTGCGATCATGCACTCCTTTATTCAAGCATCATTCCAACTTTTTTTTCAAAATAGATTTTTGGGTCTATTTTGCATGGCTATTTTGACATAATAAACGAGGGATTTAGGCAACAAATTATTTTTAAAAAAAAGTTCCTATATGTCTATTACCACCAATTTCATGCATTTTGGTTCAATAATTTACAAGTTATGCTCAAAATACTACAGACTGCTCTCAAACCATGACAGTACACAATACTCAACTTCAAGACAAATTTTGAAACTCTTAGAGGCAGAATTAAATTTTGATTTCTACATGAAAAATATATCCACGTGTGTCTAGTTTAATCTAAACTTAAAATCATCCAATTTCGATATCTACAGATCAAGTTATGGCTAAAATACAGATGCATGTTCAGTAAAAACACTTTATCTAACATATTCCAGCACACATTTAACTTCACTTTCATCCTAGTTCATCTCTTTTGCTTAGTCTATCATTTCTAGCTTATGTCCTCATTATTTCCTCTTCATTCCTACTCCCATTTCAGCTCAATATCATTTACAAACAAATAATGATCTATATTTGATCATTAAGCCAAAAACAGAACATATACATGTACCTCTTCATCATCAATTTTCTGCATATATGTTTTACTCCAATATCATCTCCTATCATCATATAAGCTTCTAATTAGACAACCCATAAAGAACAAAGTTTAAGTTACATGTTTAGCTCTAAAACTTCTTCAAATCATCAAATAACCCTAGCCTCCAAGCATCATATGATCATCATTATTGAAGGAGGAATAGGCTATATTTTTAGTTACAAAAAGAAGAGATAGCAAAGACCTTGAAGAAATAAAGTGAAGGGAGCAAGATCTCAATGTGATGAGGGTGAGGGTGAGAAGATCATAAGTAGAGAAGGAAAAATGAAGAAAAGAGCATGTGGTAACGTGAAAGGCAAAGCAAAGATAGTCTTTCAAATGTAATTAACGATGAGTTTAACACTTGGTGAGTGTCATAACACTTGTCGTGACACTTATCACTCAAAAATCAAATAGCATCTTTTACTAATGGTACTCAATACGATTAATCATTGGTCCATTTGTCACCCAATTTCTAATCCAATTAACTCCCAATTTTCAATGATATTTGTCATTAAATCTTAATATCATTCATCAAAATTTCTATGGCCACCTAACATTTACTTTTGCTACTATTCATCAATTGTCTCGCCACTTGCCAAATTTTAGTACAAAATACCCTTAATTTTATAATATTCTTAAATTTCACCAAAAATTCTAAATCACTACTTATACACGTCTACTCAGTTTTTAAGACACATAATCTATAATTCACATTATAATTACATTAAAACAATCATTTATACTCGGGAAAGTGCCAAATGAGTGTGTGAACAAATCATTGTAATGTGTGCAATATTTCAGTTCATGTGTATGTCTGCTAACATTATGCATGATCATGAAATGTACTTTTTAAATCTCTCATTGGTATTTCTCAATTACGGAAATGTAGGGTTCTAACCCTTAATATGGAAACAAGATGTTACACAAAAGGTGGCAACACATAAGAAACGTACAAAAAATCTAGGTAGAAAATGTTGGGATATATGTAAGACGTGCCTTATAAGGGGATAAAAGCTTGATGGCCAGACATTACTAGTGTGTGTGCAACATTTGTCAATTAACACCCAACATTGGTTACTACACATGTCTCACAGAAAAAGTATTGGCATGTGCATCCAATCCCTAATCCTTTTTTATTTTTATTTTATATGTTTTAAGCCTTCCTTTTAATTAAATTAATTTAATTAAGAGTAAATTGCTTTAGTTTCCTAATAATTTTAAAAAGTAATTTTCTAAATGTTTGAAAATTATTTTCAAAGTATTATTTTATTAGTAATATTTTGAAATTTAGTTTAGATTGTTAAAGAGTTGGATTATTAAATTAAATTATTTATCAAATCAACAAGTAGAATCAAGTAAAGGTTTTAAAAGATTTTCTTTCATAATTTGATTATGTTAGAAATTATTCCTATAATGAGATTATATTATTTTTGTGAGACCTAAAATTTTGAAATTATAAATCCTTCTATTAAACATGTTAAAAATGTGATAGTAGTCTTCCATTATTTAAATAAAACTGTAGTTTTGTTTATTATAAGGCTTGTTGAGTGACTTAAGGCCTCTTTAACTTAAATATGTTTTTATCCTAGATTAATAGGTTCAACTTAATAAAATTTGTATGATCTGGATGACTAACTTATGATTATATGAATTTAGAGGCAAGGTTATGAATAATATATAAGATATATTTTGGCAAAGAGTTATCACTTAATGGATTAACAAGCCACAAAAAATGTGATTAATAAAATTATTATGTACTTAATTCAAATTGAGTTGTTTTATTGAGTGACTCAAGATTAACTTAGTCTAAATAAGATCCTATTCCATTATAAACTTATTTGACAATTTTTTAATACAATAGTGAAGACTATTATTTTGAATAAAATAGTGGGAATGATAAAAATATTTTTCAAAGATATTATTTTATTTGATTTTGTGGCATAAAAATACTTTCTCTTTTATGTCTTTTGGTTGTTAGATAATATGAGTACTAATCTATCGTTGAGGAGTATCGTAGATGCTAACATTCTAATTAGACCTAATTTCTCAGAATAGATGTGTAACTTGAGAATTGTTTTTAGGCAATAAAACAAATTGTATGTTCTTGAAACTATTGTTCAACCAAAGCCTAGTTCAGATGCGATTGATGAGGTTTAAGAGAGATATCAACATCATATTGATGATGTTGAACAAGCTACATATCTGATGTTGGCTAGTATCTCTTTGGAGATTCATAGAAAACATGAGAATATGGATGCTCTTGCTATAATTTTACATCTTAAGGAGTTATTTAGTACACAAAGTAGGGTGGAGAGATATAATTTCTCTAAAAAATTATTTAAATATAAGATGGCAGAAGGATCTTCAGTGTAGCTATATGTACTAAAGACGATTTAATATATTAAAAAATTAAGTCAATTAGGTTTTGTCATGGACAATGAGTTAAGCATTGATATACTGGTGTCTCTTAGTTCAAGCTTTTCATAGTTTGTTATTAGCTTTCATATACATCAAAAGGATGTGTCACTACCTAAATTGTTGAATATGCTCAAGACTATTGAGGGGTGCTTTAAGAAGGACCTCATTTTTGTTCTTGTTATAGATTCTTCTAAGAGTAAGAAATCAAACCTACGCGAAAGTAGTAAGCCAAAAGGTGGTGTCAAGAAGAAGGACAATGATAAGGGAAATTTTTTATTGTGGAGTTGATGGACGTTAGAAGAGGAATAGAAAGTTTATCTTGCTAGTCTGGTCGATAAGAAGCTCAAGATAGCTCTATCTTCATATATATTTATGATTGAGATCAATCTTTCTACTTTTTTCTTTTACATCCTTAGGTATTTTAATACTAGAGGTGGTTCTCGTATTTATAATAGCATATAGATGTTAACAAGAAGTAGATCATTGAGGAAAGGTGAAGTGGATATGGAAGTTAGAGTAAAGCAAGAGTTGTTGCATTAGCTATAGGAACTTACAGTTTGGCTTTACCTTCTAGCCCTAAACTAGAACTAGATAATTATTATTATGTTATAGTTGTTAATAGAAATAACATTTCCATTTTTATTTAGATTTGAACGAATTGTCTTTATTATTAAGAATAAAAGTTGTTCTTTTTATAAAGATGATATTAATTATGGATATAGTTCATTTACAAATGGTCTGTAAGAATTAAATCTTGAATGCTTAATCCTTAATATAAATAGCAAGAAAAGAAAATTAAGTGGCTAAAATCCATCTTATTTATGGAATTGTAGGTTAGCTCATATCAATGAAACTAGAATCACAAAGTTACATAAATAAGTATATTTAGATCCTTTTAGTTAAGAATCATATGAAACTTGTGAATTTTGTTTGTTAGGAATGATAATTAAACCTTTAGTGAAAGGGAAAACATGCTAGTGGATTACTATGGCTTATACATTCAGATGTATGTGGCTATATGTCTACTTGCGCTAGAGGTGGATGCTCATATTTTATTACATTTACAAATGATCATTCTAGATATGGTTTATATACTTAATGAAATAAAAGTCCAAATCATTTGAAAAGTTTAAAGAATTTAGACTTGAAGTTGAAAAACATACTGGTAAGAATATTAAGACATTTAGATCTAATCAAGGTGGTGAATACTTAGATCATGAGTTTCTTAGTTACTTAAAAGAGAAAAGAAAATCAGATTCTCTCACAATGAACTCCTCTTAAAACTTTATAATATAATTAAGTGTTTGAGAGGCGAAATTGTACTTTATTAGATATGGTACACTTTATTATGAGTCATGCAATCTTTCTTTTCTCTTTTTAGGGATATGCCTTTAAAACTGCTGCTTACCTTGTGAATATAGTTTCATCTAAATCAATTGACAAGAACCATATGAGATATAAAATGATAGTGACCAAACTTGTCGTGCCTAAAGATTTGGGGATGTGATGCTCATATGAAATGTGTAACATCTATTAAGCTTCAAGCTAAGTCAGATAAATGTAAATTTGCACGATATTTAAAAGAGTGTCATATATCAAATTTACCATCCTCTTAAGCAAAAGGTGTTTGTCTTAAGACATGCTACATTTCTAGAAAAAGGATTTATTCTCAAGAAAGTAATAGGAGTGAGGTATAATTTAAAGAAGTTCAATAACCACAAATTCTCATCCAAATGGAACAAGAACTTTAAATGGATACATATGATGTATAACCAAAGGTTTAAGAGACATTTAGTCTGTGAATAAAGATTTGATGAAACTTTATCACCATTAGCTATGCTTAAATCCCTAAGCATTTTATTGTCTACAACCTCGTATTATGATTATGAAATCTAGTATATGGAAGTCAAAACAATATTTCGCATTAGGAACTTTCTTAAAGAAGTATACATGATACAACCCAAGATATTTCCTAATAAAGTATGCAAGTTATTTCCTAATAAAGTATGCAATTTGCAAAAGTCTATTTATGGACTTAAGCAAGTGTTACGGATTTGGAACATCCATTTTGATAAGATAAACAAAGAGTTTGATTTTATAAGAAAATACGGATGAATCATGCGTTTATAAAAAGGTTAGTGGAAATGATCTCATCTTCCTAGCAGTATATGTGGATGGCATATTTTTTATTAGAAACGACACACATGTGCTCCAATATGTAAAGATTTGGTTGTCCAAGAACTTATTTATAAAGGATCTAAGCGAAGCAACCTATATTTTAGAAATACAAATTTATAGAGATAGATTAAAATGATTGCTTAGCTTATCCCAATCTATGTGCATAGAGAAAGTGCTAAAGAAGTTTAACACAGAGAACTCTAACAGGGGATTCTTACTTATACCATATGGGATTTCTCTCACACAAAGTATGTGTATTAAGATAAAAAAGAGAGAGATAAAATGGATTATATTCCATATACTTTGGTAATATATCAATCATTTATTCGATGCTATGTACTACACTAGATGTCTTTTATGCTTTGAGCATAACAAGCATGTTTCAAGCAAATCTTGGTCATAGTTATTGGATAGTTGTGAAAAATACCTTAAAGTAGTTGAGAAATACTAAAGATGTTTTCTTAGTTTAAAGAGGAGCTAAACTGAGAGTTTAGGGGTATTTAGATTATAGTTCTTTGTCCGATCCAACTGATAATAGATCATTATTAGGGTACATCTTCACGCTGAATTGTAGTTTGGTAAGATGGAAGAGTTTAACAACCAACCATTGTAGATTTTACAACCAAGGGATAATATATTTCCATGACAAAGGTTATAAAGGAAGTAGTTTGGATCAAGAAGTTTATCATCGAATTTGGAGTAGTTCTTAACATTGTTAAAATATAGGTATTGTATTACGACAATAATGATGCCATTACACAGGCAAAAGAACCAATGTCTCATCAATAGTTTAAACATGTAATTAAGGAATTTCTATCATTAGAGCGAGTTCTCACTAAAGAGAATCTTGTTAATCCTTTCACTAAGTCATTATCTCAGAAGAGACATATTCAACATATAAATGGATATTGTATTAGATATATGGGAGATCAAGTTTACTACAAGTGGATTTTTAGTTTATGCCATTACAACCAATTGGTAGGTTTCAATTTTATGTATAACATTATTATTTTAATTAATAAAAGGTGTTCTTTATCTGTATTTATTTTGTTAATTACTATTGGTGTTTTAATACTAAAGATAAAATCCTAGAATAATTATTGTGTAATTGAAATTATGGTAATATTGTAATTACTAGATTCAATTTGAATTTATGCATTATTCTTAAATTGTTCCTAGTTATAGTTTCATTAAGATGGGATATAGATGAAACGATAAAACTAACATATGATATTTTTTCTCATATGAATAAAGTAATTGATCTAAAGTATGAAGATACTTAAATAAACGTGTGAGTGCTTATGAGATAATAAGTATATTGAATTGACCCGATTATGAGGATCCCAAATGAAATATAACTTATATGTATATAGATTTTATCATTATAATACTTGTATATTGATCATTAGACTTGAGATTACTAAAGTATCTCATATTAGAATTACTATGTTTTGATGCTACTTGTGACATATTTTAATTAAGGTAGTTTTGTCGATAATACTTGAATATAGTATGAACCACAAGAAGATAATTGATTAAGTCAACAAAAATTTGTTACTCTAAAGTATTACAAAGAGTATTCCACTGTTATTAATTAGTAATGACTTAAAAAATCCTTTAGCTATAGTAAATTGACATTTGAAAAGGTATTTTCAAATATCAATTATAAATCAATTACTAATCATCAAGAGTGAATATGGTTGAATTTATAAGAGTAGATACTATATTCACCGTCTATATCCAGTTAGATCAAATTGGATGACAAAATGATTGAATTATACATCATAACCATGCATGATCAAATTAAGTCAAACTATTTTGACATTCATAATATATAGGTGGTCATGATATATCGGTACAAGTCAATCTTAATATATGATTATAAGTTTCTTAATTAGAGAACTAAAGACAAACTAAAAGAAATTTTATTATGTCTAATTATATTTACGAGTTACAACTATAATTTATAATTATTGCTAAAATATTAGGAACCTAATAAGTCACAAATAAAGAGAAGTTAAAAAGAGAAAAATCAATTTAAATTAAGTTGAATTTAATTATGAAGTTTGAGAAACTTCAGGGTTCAAATATGATATAATTAATTTTATTTAAATTAAATTAAATTATAATTAGAGTTTAATTTTAATAATAATTAGAAAATTTAATTTTAACAAAGATAAACCCTTTTTTTTCTATAAATAGGAAATGAGTGTAAAGGAATTGATATTCGTACTTATTCATCTCAAAAGTTAAGTTCTTTAAGTATATATTACTAAGGGCGAATGGATGGACGACCACTCCGTCCATCCACTCCGTCCATTTAATCTGACGGTCAAATAACAATTGTGATTTTAAACAACACTCTCTCAAATGTTCTTTTATCGCTTGTTCTTTCTCTATCATTCTTCTTCAACGATATCCCATGCCTCTCTCTGTTTCTGTTCGATGTCTCCTCCCATGCCGTAGGGTAAGATCTCTTATTTCTCGTCTCTCTTATGCATCTCACACACAGACACTCTCGAATGTTCTCCCTTTTCATCATCTCTCTTATGCATCTCATGTTTTCTCTCTCTGATTCTCTCTTCCTGATCTCGATTCCTCAGTTTTTAGCTTTGCTGAAATGTCTTTCCAAGTACGTGTTCTGATTCTCTCCAGATCTGCTCTCTCCGTGCTCGGATCTTCACACATGGTACGTTTTTGATCTCTGATTCTCTCTTCCTAGTCTCGATTCCTCAATTTTTAGCTCTTCTCTTGCTTCAGTCTGGCTCCGTTGCTTATGTAAAGAATGATTCGAGAGCTTAACGACTAATTTCTGGGATATTAAGTTCTTGAGACGACGGGGTTTAAGGTTTGCCGAAATATCTTTCCAGGTACGTGTTCTGATTCTCTCCAGATCTGCTCTTCCGTGCTTGGATCTTCACACACGGTACTTTTTCACTCTCTGATTCTCTCTTCCTGATCTGGATTCCTCAGTTTTTAGCTTTGCCGAAATGTCTTTCCAGGTGCGTGTTCTGATTCTCTCCAGATCTGCTCTCTCCGTGCTCTGATCTTCACACACGGTACATTTTCGCTCTCTGATTCTCTCTTCCTAGTCTCGATTCCTCAGTTTTTAGCTCTTCTCTTGCTTTAGTCTGGCTCCGTTGCTTGTGTAAAGAATGATTCGAGAGCTTAACGACTAATTTCTAGGATATTTAGCTCTCTCTTTCTCTTGTAGTTTCTGGGTTTTGACCGAGTTTCAGTAGGTATCGCCAGATCTACTCTCTCAGTATATTGCTCCATTCTCGCTGGGGGAGAGTGGAATTGGAGATGGAGGTGATGCGTAGGTATATATGTTTTTCCCGATTGTGTTCGGTTAATTCTGTTGTAGAAAGTTTGTGACTTTTAAATTAATTTTTCAGGGATTGTTGTTGCGTGAAAAGATGGGATTTTTTTTTGGTTTAACTTTGGGATCGAGTTCTGAAAATGGGGAGGAAATTGTTATGGTGATTGTTATAGTTTACATCATATGGACTTAAGAAGTGTCGCTATTATTTGTAGGTTTTGCATTTGCTACGGAGATATTTAGGTGAATATGTTGACGGGCTCTCTCTAGATGCCTTAAGAATCAGTGTGTGGAAAGGTTTGTCTCCTAATCCTTAAACTCCATGTGTTGTG
>JAOSBK010000001.1:20896487-20906490 GCA_027568895.1 Erythroxylum shatona | reverse complement strand
TATTAGAGTCGTACCTGCATCGTGAGGAGATAATGAACTTATATAGTGAGTACCTGACGTGTTTAATTCAACATCAACTAGCTCTGTTGTGTTTTAACTCAACATCTTGGGAGTGGACCGATCGGCCCACACATCATCCTAGGGTTAGGCATGAGCCTAGCACGATCGACCCAACCACACACCTAAACTAATCCTCACTTAAGTTGGGTAGGTCTCTTGTGCGAGACAAAGCTCTGGCTTCAAATTTTAAACGACTGCATACATAAAGGGGATTCAAACTTATGATTTCATTTAAACCAGAAGAGTCCCTTACCAACAGCAAAATGAGCACACTTTTTTTATTGAGTTTATAACACTGGTACCCGAACTTGATTAGTCCGGATAGGGGCTTAATCACAAAATGAGCACACTTTGATTGTAAGGAACTAACTTTTGGTTAAAAAATATGACACGATTTTTCTTAATTTTAATGTTATATACGTAACTAAAAAACATAAAATGTGTATTTTTAAATCAAATACATCTCTTTATTTATTAAGCAAATTATTTAAAATTATGTGATTCTTTAAACTTATTTAATATACATATAAAATTAATAAATTACGATATATTTATGACAAATGACAATATATCTTTTTGATCTTATAAATTATTAACAACAACAATTACACATAGTATTTGGGTTATAAATTAATAACACATAGAAATTAAACTTCATATCATTAAGTTTTAACATAATTATTATATTTTTAATGAAATATGGAGTTATTCATTTATTTTAATACAAGCATAGCTTTGCGGGATCTAATGCATGCCAAATAATTCTCAAGATTAAACACCAACTTTTAATTAACTTGCATTAAAGCCCTAGACCAATTCATGTTCGCCACGTCAGCGACCAGGAAACTGATCACATGATTTACTTTGATCCGCCATTTTGACAATCCCACGTTCACTCTTCGTATTGCTTTTAGTTTAATGGCTAGCAACACCACAGATCAAACCTTTTTTCCGACGGCCGCTGTGACTGGCAGCGGCAGGCCGGTGCTCCTCCCAAACGAGGTCGAGTGCCAGCTTCTCTCCGCTGTGGACCTCGAATTCGAAGAGAGATCACCTCCCGGCATCGCCGATTTGTCACCGGCGTTAAAATCCGGTCTCCTAATCCTCACTACGCACCGCCTTTTATGGCTTCCCGCCAATTCTCTTAACAGCAGCGCTACTGCGATTCCTCTCTCTTCCGTCGTGCACATTTTCTCTCCAAAGAAATCGATAAAGTCGATGTTTCACTCTCCGCGTATTAGGATTCAGGTTTCGATGCACTCGAGGAGTATGGTGGTTACGTTGGTGGTGAGAGGGAAGGGCGACTTGGATGGGTTTTTGGGCAAGTTGTTTGAGAGTTGGAGAGGGAGAGCTTGGGAGGCTGACACGTGCGTTACAGGTTCTGTTTCGGGTTCGAGTATGGGTTCGGGTTCCAGTTCGGGTGGAGGTGGTATTTATTCGAGTGATGGGACGGTAAAGATGGCGGGATTGGCTGGAATATTGAGGAAGGAGCAGGAGAATTGGGAGAGTACTGATAAGAGCTTGCAGGATGCTTTTCGAGACTTGAATGCTCTTATGGTATGATTCTCTGAGTGTGTATTTGTGCTATAAATTTGCTGGTTCTAATTCTGTGTCAAAGGGAAATGATGAAAAATAAATAGAAATTTAGGAAAGTTTAGTTTGATTGATTTGGTAGTGCACAGGTCTTTTCGTAACAGGGTATAATCAGATTAAGCAACCCATGTTTCATAATTTTAACGATTTTATCGGAAGAACAGGTTCTAGTTCAATGCCGAATGTCATGCATCTTTTGGGTCATGACTTGTACTTGGACGAGTTACATAGGTTGTTAATGTCCTAGTCTTGGTTTTATGTGCTCAAGTTCTCAAAGAGTTTTGAATGTACAGAGTAAAGCGAAAGAAATGGTGATGCTAGCTGAGAAAATGAGGCAAAAGCTTTTGTCTTCCTCCAATGCCCAATCTAGTGAAGGGAATGATGATGAGACGGGTTCCAGAGAAGAGATACAAGACTTGTTGTTGAGTGTTGGTATCATATCTCCGGTTACAAAAGAGTCTGCTGGTGCTCTGTACCATCAACAACTGGCCCGTCAGGTCTCTCTCTTTCATCTTTTTGTATTTACATCTTTTTAGTGTCAGTTCAATAGTATTTGAATATCTGATTTTTGGGTCTTAATTGGGGTTTCATTGGCATATTCTCCGCACTCACGAGCTTATTTGCAGTACTTATATATTCTTTTTGTTGTTGTTATCAGTTATCTATAATGTCTTGTGTAACATAGGTACTTGTTTGGGGAATGTAATGGTTCTCTTGTCAAACTTAGTTGGCAGATTTTGTTAGAATTCCGTTGGAGAGGGCTGGAGGAATGATCAGTCTTATAGATATCTACTGTCTTTTCAATCGTGCACGGGGCACAGGTTCTTTATCTGACACTTTATTTCTGGTTCATCACTTATTTTTCTTGCTAGTTCTTATAGATTGTGAAAGATGCCCATCCATTGTAATTTACACAGAATTGATCTCTCCTGAGGATCTGCTGCGAGCGTGTTCTCTTTGGGAGAAGTTTGATGTGTATGTATGATGAGTATGTGTTGGATACAGCTGTTTCTTTTAGATCTGCAAATTTGATATGAATCATATAGTGGTCATCTAGGAGCTCATCTTCGAACATTGCTAGTTATTTATTAAAATGTCTTCTTTTTCTGGGTTATGGTAAATTTTCATATGTTTGCCAGACCAGTCATGATTCGCAAATTTGACAGTGGTGTCATGGTCATCCAGAGTAAGGCCCACAGTGATGAGGAGGTGATCTCTTTTTCCTTCGCAGTGAAGAAGTCAAACAACAGAAATTTTTTTTTTTACCTGAACTAAAATGCTTTATGGTTACGTTTTATACAAATTTTAACTTCTACAATTTGATTGGAAGTATTAGGATGAGCTCAAGGCTTCAATACTCTCTATTTCATTAATTATTTAGGTTTTTGCTCGGATAAGAACCCTTGTAACAAAGCCTGATGCCTTGAGAACTGGCATAACCGCTAGTGATGCAGCAATAGCATTGGGTATTGCTCCAGCAATGGCCAAGGAGCATCTTCTGTCTGCTGAGATCAAAGGTGCTGTCATACACTATTTTCTTTGAAAAACTTGACAACTTTTGTGAAAACTGACATTATTTTAAAATTATTCTTCACAGGTTTATTATGCAGGGATATCAGCCCTGATGGCTTTCGTTTTTATGCCAACATCTTTCCAGAGTTTGATGCAAGTAGTTTGTACTTGTAAGTTAAATTATTCAACACAACTTTGTGCTTTGTGCTTCTTCTCATTTTATTGTTTTGAAATGAATTCTTTCTTCCTCTGGGGAATCCAACTACTTACCATAATCATCCCTTCCTAAGGTGTAATTGTGTCTTGTTAAAGTCTCTTTGTTTAATTACACTTTAACTCTGTGATAAGCATGGAACTTCTGTTCAGACGTTGGAGAGGGTGATTTTTGGGTGGAAGTATACTCTTTTTATATCTAGATGACATTTTTGTTATGAAAAGTTGATGTACTTCAATTAAAGTGCTTTACCTCACAATTGGCAAAGGTTTTTCAGTTTGCCTGGAGTTTTTTACACTTAGAGCTCTTGGCTTGAATTCCAAGTATGAAGTTCAAGTTCGTCTTTCTCTTCTTTTTCTATGAGGTGTTTTTGGCATTGTGAAATTAAGTTGACTCTCCATGGGCTTTTATGCTTGTGACCTCAGTTCTTCTTTGGCTTTTTTATATTATTAAAGAGTAGAGATCTTTAGCATGTGAAGTTTAACTTTATTAATCCACAATCAAGATGCAACGGTCCTTTGTCAATTTTTTTTTTTTTTGAACTTCATATTGTGATGTTCTGTACCAAGCTCTTCAACATTCCAACTGCTTTATTCTTACTTCATCTTTTTCATTTTTTATCTACAATTTCTGTCTTGATAACAATTGCTGATTATATGGTTCTTGTTATTGATTTATTCCCGGTTAGTCTTTGAACCCCCCTAATTGATATTTCCTTCTGTCTTAATAAGTATCCTAATTTACATGACAGGGTGAAAGATCATAGCATTTATTCGGCGTGGGTCCAAGCTGTATCTGCATCATAGAGATGCTTTTTTCTCTCATGGGAAGGTTTAAATTTATTCTTCCTTGATTCCACCCCTACTTTTTCAATCTAGCGAAACAATGAATGATAAGGCTACATTATAGGTTGGCAGCCCCCTTTAGATCAATATTGTGGGTTTATTGATCTTTAAGTTATCCCTCTTCGGTGTTCAATTGGTTTGGGTTGAAATAAGTGAATGTTCTCAAAATTTTGCAACCATGGATGAAGCATTTCAACTTATGCCTGGCCTCGAGTGTCAGGGGACAGTTCGTTACTGCTTTTGGAGCCCTTTTCTCTGTTCTCTACAAATGAAGAGGGATACAGCCACAAGTTTTGTTGTTGATGTTTCTTGTAAATTAGGGGGCCAAAGATAGTTGATACTTGACAGCTTCTCTCATCATTGAGGAAGACAGATTTGACATTAAAATGTTGAATGAAGGTATGCTCTGCATTGCATTGTGAATCAAGCAGCAACTTTTTGGGTGATAACTGTTTAACACTCGTCCAGAACTGTAGTTCCATAGTGTTGGTTCTTTTCTTATTTCCTTGATTAAATTCTGGATTCTTTCCGTTCACCAGTAACTATTGTCTAAAATGGCATTAATGGAGATAGTTGTCAACTGGTTGAGACATCGCCTTCAAGACTTTGAAGTTTCTGTTCCAAGTTCCATAAATTTTAAAAGTGGAAAATTATTCAATTACATGTTTTTGAAGAACATAATATTTGTTCTTCAAGTGGCTGGGCCAGCAGGATGGGTGGAGGAAAAAAACTAGGAGATTGCATACTGATAGAAAAAGTTATAGGAGGCTCATATTCGATTCAGGCATTTAAACTTAGTGCTTATATATGTAAGCATGTCTTCCTGCCTTTGATTAGCGGTATAGGGATGGCAATGTAAACTTAATTGCTTATATCTGTAAGCATGTCTTCCTGCCTTTGATTAGGGGTATAGGGATGGGGCCTGACCCATGGGTTGATCAATCAGTGGCTTGAATCTCAGCCTGATGAGTCTCGGTTGGCTTGGCCTGGTCTGATTTATTAGTTTTTGGCAAGACGATGTGGTTTTGTGGCTCTCAGTTGGGCCTGGGGCACTGGGCCAAGAAATCCCAACCTAAGATTTGGTTAACTTGGGCCTGGTTTGTTAACTTCAGGCTAGGCCTGGGTCGGATAGCCATCCCTAATGGTACTACCCTATCAGTTATGGTTCAAGATATGTTTCATACTTGGCTTTACCCTTCTAATAAGCGACAAATGCACAGTGGTTATGAGGCTCCTGAATCTTGACCTGAGCCGTATTTTATTGTGGACATTCTGGAAGGAGAGTGTTACAGGTAAAATATAAATGAAGACATAACTGTAAGTCCAAAATTAACTATGAACTTGTGGAAAAAATTACATATTTTGCTTTCCATAGTTCGATGAAGCTATTGAATTGCTTGAGCAGGCATTTCGATGAATAAACGAGTTGTTGAAACTTTCGATTAATTTTTATAAAAGTTGTATAACTTTATGATATTAATGTCTTTTTTTTTTGGTCATAAAAACCGTATGTCCACGAGTTTGCTTAAGTAGGCATCAAGAAATCTTGAAAGCTATTTATAGTAACGATATTAGGCTACACATTGTAGGCCCAATAAATAATCAGCCACATTGATTATGGATATTTTTTGTTAGATTTTAGTTCACTTGATAAGATTTTTATTGAGTTTTTTATTATCTTTAATTTGGATTAAATTCAATTTTTAAGATTAATTTTATAAAACTCGTAATTAATAATTATCTAAGGAGAAATTTAAAAAGTCTATCATTTTTCTATTTGGACAAATATTAATTATAAATGTTATAATGAAAATAAAAACAGTTAAGAGTAATTAAGAAAATCGATGTATTACCAATTTAGAATATTTGATCCAAGATAATAAAATTCTATCATTTGGGTTTTTATTTTTTTTATATTGAAAAATATCAATTTCATGTGTTATGTGTGACAAATATCCAATACAATAACACATATTTAATGTCTTACATAAACGAGAAAATAAAATATGGTAAACTACAACGATACATGTATAATATGAAATGTATCATTATTTTGTTTATAGGTCTCAATTTTTCTTAAATTTATGCTAAATTACAATAGAAAATTTTGTTTTTTTCTTATTGAATGCTAAACCACGTTAGAAGAAGCCCTTATGAGATTATAGACTTTTATTCTCCCATGTCTCATAAATCCATGGATTTATGAAAATATCTGCATGTATCTTGAAAACATAATATCAAGGTCAATTTATATATAAGCCTAATAACTATTAAAATATTTAAGATCAATACAAATTTTAAGACTTTCACTTATATTATGATAATGTACAACAAACTGTATGATTGAGAACGAAACAATGATTATCATCATATATAAAAATGTACTCTCATGATACATAAAATCTATAAAACTATATCAAGAGCAAATACAAAGATCCCTAGCTAATAATATCTAAAGACCTCAACAAACTCATACTATATACATGTTTCTAAAAAATAACTAGGTAAAGTCCTTTAATTAGCGGATTAACAAATATCAAAGTTTCAGGTTTTGAGTTTTTATTTCTTATCTTGTTTTAATTTCACCTATGTTTGATATATATGTTAAGTTCTATATACATAATATAAATATAGTTGGAAATATTTTTGTTTCAAGTTTCACTTCTAGTTAGTTGTTTCCTCGACACAAATTCTTGTTGTAATACTTAGAGAATCATGAATCTTTATTATTCTTTTTATTTAATGTTTTAACTTAATTATTATTTATTATATGATAAAATTGTAACATTTAAGTACTTTGTATTATCTTTAATTTTATATTTATATGATGATTAAATGATCTTTTTGTATATTAGTTGTGGTTATTATTTATATGTGAAATATGTGAAAAATAATATTAATATAAATAAATAGATTGTTTTTATTTATTTCAAATTTCTATTGTTATGATTTTGGAAACATGATTGATGTAAAATTATAAATTTTGGATTACAATATGTTGAAGGACTATTTTCTATTTTTTAAAAGCATTATGGGACTGTTTTATAATTTTAAAATATACTCAAAATGATACTCAATAATGACCGATATTGTTACAGTACTATACCATAACTAAATCTAGTACTAGTATTGGCACATTATTCATAACATTGTTAGTGTTACATAGGTTTTGTTAAACATCGAACTTATATTGAAGTCACGCCTACTCTTTTGTACGATAATCTCACTTAGATCTGTTTAAATAAGACTCAACCTTTCCACGTGATTGTTGACTAACAAAACCTTGCTCTCGAACACCTTATGTCCCTTGAGGTGTTTAACCTTTAAGCTCTAGTAAGACTACTACAAAAATATTAAATAATCATAGGCAATAATAAACACACAAGAGCAATGGTAAAAACCAACATTTATTACTTCCTTATAAGTATACAAAGGAACGCTCTCTTAATGCGTTTCCTTCCTCTTTATCTCTATTATCTCCAAAAGTAAGGCTTAAATAAGCTATTTATAATTAAACCGAACTAATTAGATCACCTTTATCCTTATTAGATTACATTAAACTAACCAATTGAATAACACTCTCATCCAAATACGTCTCTATCTAATAGGATTTAACTACATCATAAGTAATAAGATAAGAGACTATATTTAACTAGGAATGATACATCCATATCTATGAAGAGCTCTACTATCTTCAGATGATCCTCCCATATGGTCTTTATCTTTTAGAGTTGATGTATATCTAATATGATCTTATCTGCCATATCATCTAATATCTTCTCTTGATCTCTATCCATTGGTGATGAGTCATCTCAACCTAATGCATTTCATAGCACACTGGTCTGGTCTAATACTTACCCATGTTAAGTCCATTAGTCATGATCCGTTTATTTGAGCACACATTAAGTCCTTAAAGCTCTCACATGTCTCCCTTATGCATTTATCCAAATAACCTTCAATTTAAGGTCCATTTCAGGCTATCTTTTGGTCTCAAGTCTAAGTCTTGCATCTTGTTAAATATTTTTGTTAATATGCACCAATGTATGTTAACTCGTTGACAAAGTCTGTTTTTCTTGCCTACTCACAAGTCTTTACTTTGATTTGTCTCTTCAAGTACCAAACGTTAGTCAAGGTAATGCTTGTACGATTCAGCTATTAGGACTTAGGAGTTTAACAAACCACCTTTATCAGAAGAACTCGATCCCTCATCGAAATAATCTGTAGGCAGTACTTTGAATGTGGTTCTCTCAAAGACTCCTTAGTTTATTGACACATCTCCAACATGCCATATTCCCTTTTCAACGGTTTATCCTTGCTTTTGCTCGACGCTCCTTCACAAGGCTCATTGTGCCTAACAAAACATAGAATTGAGATGTGTAGGAAGTGACCCCTTCCAACAGTCGATGAATTGGCCTTATGGGTGCCTTTGCTCTATTGACATGCTTTATTAAATGACTGTCTCTTGTCATATTGATATTTTGGCTCTGATAATAATTGTTACAAAGGTTTTTGTAGACACTAAACTTATGCCAAAGTTGTGTCTACTTCTTTGCACGACAATTTCACTCAGGTCCATTTAAGCAAAACTCATCCTTATCACATGATCGATAACCAAAAAACCTTATTCTCGAACACTTCACGACCTTCAAATGTTTAACTCTCACTTTTGAGTTAGAATCCTACAAAAGTATTCAATAATCATAAGCAACAATAAGCACATAAGAGCTACAGTAAAAATTAACCTTTATTACTTCCCTAAAAGTATATAAAGGAATGTTTTCTCTCAATGTGTATCTTTCCTCTCTGTCTCTGCTCCCCCTATGAGCAAGGCTCAGAGATAAGCTATTCATAAACATCTTTGGCTTTACAATTTAGAATCTTGATTGAACTGAACTAACTAGATCACCTCTATCTTTATTAGATTCCATCAAACTAACTAATTGGATGACACTATCATCCAAATATATCTCCATCTAATAGGATTTAACTACATCACAATTAACAAGATAAAAGATTGTATTTAAATAGGAATGATACATGCATATCCATAAAGAACTCTACTATCTTTAGATTATCCTCCCATATATTCTTTATCTTTTAGAATTATGTATATCTACTGTAATCTCATATGCCACACTATCCAAAATCTTCTCCTTGATCTCTATCAATTGATAATGAGTCATTCAATTCCAAAGCCTTTCATAGCATACTGATCTGGTCAATGGTTACCCATATCTCTATTAGTCATGGTATGTCTATTTGAGCACACATTAAGTCCTTAGAGCTCCCACATGTGTCCCTTATGAACATGATCCAGCTAACCTTCAATTTAAGGTCTATCTCAAGCTATCTTTTGGTCTCATATTTGAATCTTGCATCTTGTTGAAGATTTCTGCCAATAAGTACCAATACATGTCAACTCATCAATAATATCCATTTTTCTTGCCTACTTGCAAGTCTTTGTCTTGTTTCGTCACCTTGAGTGTCAAACATTGGTCAAGGCTAGTTAATGCATGCTCGATTCCATTATTAAACTTGGGGTTCTAATAGCTAGGATGCAAAATCTGTTGGACGTGTATTATCAGAGCCAGGTTCCCAAAGAGCCGGGAAGGAAATACCATACGAGTGGTATCAGAGCCATAAACAGTACCCAGTTCGGGAGTTTTCCCATACCGAGTGGTGTTTTTGGTCAGGACGTTTTACGTGCCTGCGTACCCATGACATCTTCCAATGTCATGTTAAGGTGTTCATTCTTTTGAGTGGATTCCTTAGGAAACAT
>JAOSBK010000001.1:20819314-20832326 GCA_027568895.1 Erythroxylum shatona | reverse complement strand
CTAGTCACTCAAATTGTAAGAGAAATAAGATAAAGATTGAAGAACAAAGCTCAATACAATGATGTAACAAGATAAGAACAATAATGAGCAATTTTGGAGCAATCGAAGAGTATTATCGCTTGTGGAACTTCTCTCCCTTCTCCTTTGATAGTCCACTCTTATATTTAGAAGAAAATAGCTGTTGAAACATATTCTAGCCGTTGCATAATTGATATGACCGTTCCTTGATATTCTCCTTTCCATTTGTGGCTAATTGACTTGTCAAATTCAGTTCGCTGTACTCATAAGTCGACTTGTCGTGGTGTGTAAGTCGACTTGTATCAACGATTTTTATCTCCGCTCTTCTATAAGTCGACTTATCCAGTGTGTAAGTCGACTTGTGGCCTTCGATAAGTCGACTTATATGATGTAAGTCGACTTGTGTTGTCTCAACTGGACAGATCTTCAAATGTAAGTCGACTTATGATGTTCTAGTCGACTTATGTTGACTTCAACGGTAACATTCTATCAAATCTTCTATAATCTTCATTATTAATGCCTCTTGCACATATAAGGAAGCTTCCATCTTGATTCTTCAAGATTAATCACTTGCTCATCTTGATTTGCACCATGATTTGTGATGTCTTCTAGATTTCTTTCAATTCAAAACACCTGAAACAAATTTCTTAACCAATTCTATATTTTATTATTATCAAAACATAAGTAGGATTAATTTGTCAACCACCATTTGCCCAACAATCTTTACTTTGAGGGGAGTTGTTATGTCTTGAAAATCATCCAAGCAAACATGTATTGCGAGATCAACAATAGAGGTTGTGCTTATGGATTTGGAGCTCACAGGATGGGAAGCTAAGTGGCTAAGGAATCTCATAGCAAATATCTCACTTTGGAAAAAACCAATTCCTTCTGTGTTCCTTCATTGTGATTCATAGGCTACCATTCATGCTGTTAAAAATAAGACATATAATGGCAAACGTAGACATAATAGGTTGAGACATAAAATTGTTTGTACTTTAATTAGACATGGTGTAATCTGTATGTCAAGTCAAAGAGAAACTTAATGGATCCATTTATAAAAGCTTTAAGTATGAAACTAGCTTCAGAGCATGCTAAAAGGATGGGGTCAAGCCCAATTATGTAGTAACCTCATGATGGACACCCGTATTGAGAAACCAAGTTTAATGGATCAAACGAAACTATGTGGTGACTAGTTACTTGTACTTTGTTTGTGGAATAATATTGAGACACATTCAATCGTTGAATTGTGTCTCATAGCATGACCTTATTGCATTTGATGAGGTTAGATGATTTAATCCTTAATGAGTTCCATAGTATTTGAGTTATCTCTCTAGAGCGATATGAGATCAGGGCATTTTAAGGTTGTTTATTTCTCTAGCAGGTTCTATCTCCGAATTTCTTGGACATCAGGTTCAAGACTTAATTTACCTGGTAGTTCACTTATTTTTCTCTTAAATTATTACAATTTATTTCTTAAGTTTTGGATAAAGTTTTAATGCCTTTTCAATTACTGACATTGATGTTTGACCACCACTCTTAAATCTGTAAAGATTCTCGCTATTATTATCCATTAACGTTCCTTTAATTTTATTATATCGTCATTCCCTCTTTATAGTATATAAGACACGCATTCTCCTCCTCTCAGACCACCCAGCATCTTTTCCGCTGCTCATAGCACATACATATTTGTTCTCTTCTAGTTTCCTCTATTTTTCTTATTTCTCGGAAACATTTCCTAGTTCACTTTTTGGAGTACACCGAGGCTGGTGGAGAAGTCGTTAACTCTAGGATTGAATACCATTATCCTGCTGCACCGTAGAGGAGATATTTCTTACTTAAGATAATGATTTTCACGACGACTTGCATTTAGATAAGCTCCTCGGATATAATTTTTTTGCTATTTTCGCTAATAGAAAATACATGTTTAAAAAACAAACGAGAAATCAATGAAGAAACTTTTGAGGAACTAGTGGGACCAAGTTAGTTAAAGAGACATAATTGGGGATTCAGTTAGAATTACTTTAATGTTAATGATAATCAGCTTTGCATGCGGAAGAGGAAAGGAATATATTTGTATAAATTTACAGCGCAATATGTTGAAGGGAAGATAATTCTATATAAGAATAAATACATGTATCTCTCTATTATAAAAGTTCTCATATAAAGGAGGGAACAAGATGGAGCTGCATTGGCGCCCGCATGATCTTCAACTCGATTCCCATTAACACTGTTTCCCAAATTTGTGTACTTGTCTACTTATTTTGGCTAAGCTCTACGTATTTTGTGGATGGTTCTTAACTCCTACAACTTACGCAACTTGTGTTGACGGCTCTTTGTCTCTCTCTCTCGGGAGGGACCAGAAATCCTAACTTTTTTGAATTATGCATCTCTTGCAATGACTAAAATCTCCATTGGATGGGGCGGGATTCTCTTAGTAGTGGAAAAACACACACTCTTGCTCTCTTTTCTTTCACTTCCATTAAGTGAATTTGGAAAGGCCATTTACCCCTTGTTATAAATCAATAGACTAATGAGCATAAACAGGACAAAAAAGAGAGAAATAAAGGTATCTCCCACACATGTATGCATAATTACATGGACCTGTAGTAGAGCAAGCTCTCTAACAACGGTCACTACAGTTCACTATCTCCCAACAAATAGTGCCTCGTCAGTGCTAAGCAACAGAAACCAACACTTTTCTCTTCCAGAGGAAGAGCAATGCTTCAAACCATCTGCATTGTCTACTTTCTACTTCTGACCTCAATCTTCCCACTCGGGTGTTCAACGTTCAACCTCACAACATTTTCCACCCCACTTCCCTATCCTGAAGCAGTTGCACAAGAGGTTCACAGGTACAATGCTGCTTGGATATCGTATATCCCTGCAAATTATGTCTCCTGACAGCTCATATGTTTTCTTTTTTCTCAATCATCTTAACTAGGTTGGCCTGCATTTGGTTGATACTTGATGTTTGTTGCTCACTGATGATTTTCAAAGCCATCTTCCTTTCTAGGAGCTTGGAATGGGCAACTTTCACTGTTCATAGAGGCCTAGCATTTAGATTTTTGGCTAAAATTTACAGACAATGCCTAGTTATCTCGTTATCATTCTTTAAACTAAAGTAAACCTTGGATCCTCAACATTTCGTCTTTTGACGTTGTTCTTTTGTCCTTTCATGGACCCCGTGTAATATTTGTAGTCTCGTTTATGGGCTTGTTGTATGGTGGGTGAGTGACAAATGTTTGCTAGCATTTAAAAAGTGAGAAATTCTGAACTAATCTTGTTCCCCTACAATGCAGAAGAGTAAATGCTTCTATATCAAGAAGACAAGTCATGGAAAAGGAGGAGGCCCCGTGCCTGACAGGCAATCCCATAGACGATTGCTGGAAATGCGACCCTGAGTGGCCTAACAACCGTCAAAAGCTTGCTGATTGCGCTATTGGGTTCGGGCAATACGCAATGGGAGGCAAAAATGGTGAATACTACGTGGTGACTGACGACTCCGACGATGATCCGGTGAATCCAAGGCCAGGCACGTTGAGATACGGTGTGATACAGGATGAACCACTCTGGATTGTGTTTCCAAGTAACATGCTGATCAAGCTCAAAGAAGAGCTCATTTTCAATAGCTACAAGACCCTCGATGGACGTGGGGCTAATGTCCACATAGTGGGTGGTGGCTGCGTTACTTTGCAGTATATAAGCAACATCATCATTCACAATATCCATATTCACCACTGCGTTCAAGCAGGTCAGATTCTTATTCACTTTTTCTTTTGATTATTTTGGTTTCTTAGGATTTAAAAAACTCATTTTTTTACATTTAATAGAATAAATGTTTTAAAGATAGATATTCTGGAATTAGAAAAATGGACAAATCTCAAGGCTCCCCGCTCTGTGTAGATCCAACCCTACTTTATTTTATCTCAGCCATAACTCTATTTTATTTTATCTCAGTTATAATTTTACTTTATTTTATTTTATATAATTTAAGTGAGAATTGAAACAAAATAAAAAGTACAGATAATCACATCCGCTAGGTTTTGGGGAGGGTCATCAACTATATACTATACGGAGCGTTCTCTTTCCATTTTACGATGGGATTGTATTAATACGTATTAATAAAATTAAAATAAGAGTTTGAAAGGTGATTTTACACTTACAATTCGAATAAACATATAAAATTCAGTAATTATAAATTACTTTTTAGAGACAAGTGGTTATGTGATTGGTGCAAATTAAGGCTCTGTACAGATAGCTTTTGGACCTCCGCTTTTAACTGGAATCCAACTTTGCACTTATGCTTTATTTGGAACTGTGGGGGTGGGGCTCAATAATCTGAATTTAATGACATAGCTTTTTCCTTTAATAATTTCAAAATCTCTCAAATATCAGGTAACACTAACGTGCGATCAAGCCCATCCCACTATGGATACCGCACCCTATCAGACGGGGACGGCATATCCATCTTTGGGTCAAAGGACATATGGATTGACCACTGCTCGCTGTCCCACTGCATGGACGGTCTGATCGATGCAGTGATGGGGTCTACCGGGATCACAATTTCAAACAACTTTTTCTCGCATCACAATGAGGTGATGTTATTGGGTCACAGCGACGACTATACGCCAGACACGGGGATGCAGGTGACCATAGCTTTTAACCATTTTGGAGAGAAGCTGGTGCAGAGAATGCCGAGGTGTAGAAAAGGGTATGTGCATGTGGTCAACAATGACTTCACTGCATGGGAAATGTATGCTATTGGTGGCAGTGGAAACCCCACCATTAATAGCCAAGGGAATCGTTACACTGCTCCTTCTGATCCTAATGCCAAGGAGGTATATTATTATTTTTTCGCTGTCTTAGCCTTCATTATTTAATGGGCCTATGCTTTCTAATCACCGTAACTAAGGGCTTTTCAAGGTGGGTCTCAACTTGAGCTATTTTGAGGTAAAAAGTAAACATAAAGACGTTTCAAGTTTTTTTTTTTTTTTGACTGGCATTTTGTAGGTAACGAAACGGTTGGAGACTCCGGACGGTGACTGGAAAGGGTGGAATTGGAGGTCGGAGGGAGACGTACTGGTGAATGGGGCATTTTTTGTGGCATCAGGACAGGGCCTAGAGGTTAAGTATGAGAAGGCCTACAGCGTTGAGCCAAAATCCGCCGATCAAATTGACTTCCTCACCATGCACTCTGGTGTTCTGGGTGTTGGCGGCAGGTTACTCTTCTTCCTTTACTTTCCATTTTCTCTTATTCTTTTCCTATCTTTCTCTTAACCTCCCTCATATCCTGCAAACTACCGCTTTACAAGGATCATTAGGAGCCTAAAACTCTTTATAGTAACATTCTTGAATTGACAGACATAAGTGTTTGTGAGCTTAGTTTATTTCGTGTTAATATACAGGGACAACAACCTAGGAATGTGGAGCACTGGAGCCAATGGTGGAGAAGCGGGGTCAGGGTCTGATGATGAGTTCTCGGACGATTACTCAGGGGGTGCTCCTTCATTCACAATGCCCTTTATGTGTACTATTTTTGCGCTTTTGTTTGCAATCTCATGCTTGTTTTATTCTAACATTGCTATAGAGATGAATTCCAAGCTATAGCAAGAACTTAAGCTTACTTGTTGGAACTTTTTCCTCATTTACTTTGAAAAACCTGTAATATAAACATTTCAGCCAAAATTTACAACTGGAAGTTCATTTCTAGGATCTTCTTTCTTTCTGTTTTTGGGCCGTGTGGAAGAAATTATTAAACCCCTGAAGCTTATTGTGGCTCGGGAATCTTAGTGAAGTACAGTAAGATCCAGGTTCCTGATGGATTTGATTATTCTTTCTAATGCGTCCTTTAGGCTAAACACTAGCCAAAGCATGCATGACAAAAAGGATGGGCCATATTATTACATAATTGCCTCCTAGTGGGAGATTTTAATGTTAGTCTGATTTTTATCATTTACAACTTCAATTGCAGACTAAGGTTTATTATAAGTTATATGTATTTCTCACATACATTAGAAATAAAAGTTAAGCTTGTGTTTAGATCGAAGGAACGCAAGAGAAAAGAAAGGAAGAGAATTACATTTCTCTTGATTTCCATTATTTGGACAAAAATAAGCCAAAAGAAAAGGGGGGAATAGAGAGGAATGAGAAATAAATTTGGACCAATAAAATTTCCTACCGAATTGGTGGGAAAGGAAGGGAAATTGAAGGGAAGATAACCTTCCTATAAGTAAATTACCATTATATCCTAATTTAACTCAACAAAAATAACGTTCTCAGCTACAATTCTCACACACGCATAAGATACTAATGACGAATATAATAATAATAATAATAATAATAATAATAATAATATAGTAATAATAATAATAATAATAATAATAATATTATTATTATTATTATGTTTTGTGTTTTTATTAGAGTTATAAACTTAATACTAAGATATATAATATTCGTACCCTTATAAAATTTTTTAAAGTCATGTCCTCATAAGTTATTTTATATATAAACAACTAATATTAAACAACTAATTCTACTAAACATCAAATGATAAATAATTAATACAATCTACTAGTTAAATCAGCTGACATAATTAGTTATCAACTAACAAACTAATACAATCTACTGGTCAAATCAGCCGACATAATTAACTATCAACTAACAAATAATGTAATCAGCTGATTGTCACGCAGAAACAGTATATTAAAAAAAAAAGGAATTAAAGGTAAGTATCACTTAAAGTGAATCATGCCGGGCCTAATATGTATAATGTCAGCTTGCGGTATTGAAAAGCAAAGGTTGGACTTGAACGTCGACAGTGGTCGAGTGTGAGTTGGTGGAAGACGAAGTCATTTCCCAAGACCCATTCGTGTCACCTAAATCATACTCATCGACAACCTGAACCTCTGCAAACTCTTGTTGGGAAATAGCTGATAGTGTACAACTTCTTATTGCTTCCAACTCCATTGCCACTGCTTTCATGGTGGGCCTTTTCTTCCCATTCAAGTGCAAGCATCTTTTTGCAAGCTTGGCTACTGCTATCACCTCTTCTTTAGCACCCTCCCTCAGTACACGAGCATCAAGTATTTCAGACAACCTATTCTCTTCCATGGAAACCAGGAAATATGCTACCAAACTCTTCTCTTCCTCAGAAGTTGTGCGGATTGCCTTCTGTCCTGTCAGCAGCTCTATAAGTACCACTCCAAAGCTATAGACGTCACTCTTCTCTGTGTATTGGCTCGACTGGAAGTACTCTGGGTCCAAGTATCCAAATGTTCCTTGCACTCGAGTAGTTACATGTGTTTGATCCACTGCAACTGATTTTGATGTGCCAAAGTCTGAAACTTTTGCTCTAAATTTCTCGTCCAAAAGTATGTTTGCGGACTTTATGTCTCTATGATAAATGGGCATGGAAGCTGCTGAGTGCAAGTATGAAACTGCACCTGCAACTTCAGTAGCAATCCTTAAACGCAACTCCCATGTTAGTGGGAACTCCTCAATAGGGTCACGTAGGTGTTGGAACAGAGTTCCATTTGGGACGAACTCATAGACTAGGAGAGGCACTTCTGTCTCCAGACAACAACCAAGTAGTTTAACCACGTTTCTGTGGTTGATGTTCGATAAGATGACCACTTCGTTGATGAATTCTTGGAGTTTTCCTTCGTCCACTATCTTGGACTTTTTGATGGCCACAAGTTTCGCATCTGTCGTCATCCCTTTGTAGACCGTTCCTTGGCCTCCTTGACCGATAATTCGATTTCCATTGTAGTTGTCAGTAGCCTTTTCCAATTCCTTGGAAGTGAAAAGTTTTGTTTGCTCAAGGTTGCTGTCTCTGGAATCCAACTGTTGTTGTAACAACAGACCACCATTTCTTTTGAAGTACTTCTCTTTCAGCTTAGCTATCTTTCTTCTTTTCATTAACTTGTACAACCGCCATACACCACCCAACAACAGCAGAAATCCAAAACCTGATGCACATCCTGTATAACCCACAAAAGACATGTTTCTACTTGAAAACTTTTTTTTCTGAAGGTATTTAAGAAAAATTGAAGGGAAAAAAAATGCAGTTAAAGTTTAAATTGCTGTTTCACGTTCTTCTCTCTGCCTGTAGAAAACAAGACAATTGACTTATCTGTCTCATAACTATTAGCTCCTGGATACATGGCAGGAATTGAATCAGACAAGAAAAGAAGCAAAGCTTTTATTTTTCTGTATTAATTTTCTTTCTACCACAACACAAATTTTATTTGATTTGATTAGCAGTGACAGAGAGAAATTGAAGTTTGATACCTATGATTACAGCGCTAACTCCAGATTTTGGATCTGTAATTAATCTCGGTTTGCACGTGATGCTATTGTTGCCAACAGATCGATATCCATCAGGGCAGGGGCACCTATAGTTTCCTGGTGCATACATACAGACGACATTGCATCTTGCGCTCGTCAGATCCATACAGCTACCACCTGTCATTTTAAGTTTAACAAGATCAATGGAGATGCTTCAGAATCGAAACACGGTCTTAGATAACACATACTTTACCTTCACACCCAGAGTTGATGGGCCTGGAATCAGTGACATAATTCGATGTCTCGCAAACACACAAATGACGAGGGCTTAACTGCGTCCAGCAAAAGCCATTAGTACTACAAAATAGGGATGAAGTTTCAGCTATACTACAAGACCCTTGAATTGTTCCCCACTCCAAAACAGAAGGAACAACTTCCATTTGTGCCACTCGATCAAGGTCATCTATACGATTATCCAACCATCCCTGGTCGACCATGAACGAAGTTTTAGTGCTTCTGCAGGAATCTATGCCTGATATATTTGCCATTCTTGCATTAAAAGAATTGAGGTTGGGTGGAATCGTTGTCTGACAGCAATTAAGGCCATAACAACCGCCACTTTTCTGAGTTCCATTGCAAATCGAAAGACATCCACCGACGAAGGCCTTATTTTTTGTACCGAAAGTAGCATAATTGTTACAACCAAGGGCTGTGAATCGAGTATAGGTGCTTGAATAGATAAAAGGGGTGCCAGACAAGTCCGCTCCTGTAGGTAAAAGAGGGGTGCTGCTACCGTTGCATGTTGCAGAAATAACTGGATTGTTGACTTGAACTACAAGCTTCATCGATACTCCCAGCAACTCCATTCCGGTACTAGTCAAGAATGGTTTTTGAGAGCCAAAAGAGTTGTTGCATGTTACAGCAAAATTCTCATTCATGTAACAACCGGCTCCAACTCCAAAAGGAAAGGGAATTGTAACATTCCCGCAATATTCTGAACATCCAGGCTTTGCTAAAAGCGCAGAAACTGCAAGTACTTGAGATAACCATAGTACCAAGGTGGCGTGAATCAAGAATGTGAACCGCATACTGCCGATCCCTCCTTATTTTAGTTTGGAAGCCCAAAATTTGATTTCTTGTAACTCCGTTTGCTTCTAAAGTATATGTATCTTCATACAGAGCAACAACTTGCACAGCTTAGACAATGTAGAGAGTTCGTGATCCTGCGTTTAAGTCTGCCGTTAGCTCGGCTTGATATTGCGTTCGAAGAAAATATCCGCAACATCTGTCCATTAATATAAACATTATAGCTGCCAAAGTTGAATTGGTCAGACATCATCAAAGAACAGGTTACCTCTGACGTCAGTCAGATTCAACGACTGGGAATTTTTCTTGACCAATGTTTCAGGAAATTAACTGTACATACGTGTTCATGCACTTCTACGTGGAATTATATAATGTGTCTTGACACTTTCTCTTGACTTTTATGTTACTATAATCACAAGCACAAGGGCGGTGAAATGGATGAGGCCCTCCTGGAAACGAAAACGTTCTGATGTTTTGCTCGTAGCTCCGCAGGGGAACATTCCAGGGAATTGGACTTCATTTGCTTCCTGGATCCAGTATTGAAGTTGTCGTATCAAATGTCTAAATCAAGGTAGATCATTCGTGGAAGTAGATTAGACAGAGTGTGACATAAAATATTAGTCAAATGCAGTTGAGAAGAAATTACGAAAGAAATAAAACTAATTTATTCTTGCGACGCACCTTTAGGAACCTTGCGCACCAAAATATCTGAGTTTGAACCCAGAAGTTCCGTCACAAGAAAGAAAGGGTCAAGAAAAGCTGGAAACCTTGAAAATTTCTTGTAGAACAGAAGATTCGTGCTCAATGGCTATTTGGCCAACGCGAAGAGAAAAACAAAACAATTATTATACATTGGAAGCGTTCCCAACTTCTCATTGTACGTGTTAGCAAACTTCTCAAAGCTGTAATAGATATAAAATACGCTAAAGATTCGAAGCTTCTACTTCTGCATATTTTAAGTAAATTAAAAAAATGATAACTTTTGAATCTTTTATGATTTACAATTTTTTAATTTTTTAAATCCAATAAAAACTTGTTGAAATAACAACCTAATTTATCTCTTAAGATCGATTAGCACAAACTAAGTATGACTCAAATCAATAATTAAAAATAAGTAAAATAAATTGTTCATTTAGCTTAATTTTAATTAATTTAAGTCAAAAACATTTAATTTATATAATTTAAATTAAAATATTGATTCTATTTATTTTATATTATTGCAATTAATAAAAATACTTCCTACGTAACATGGACATCTGCGTGATAATATTGTAGTAACGGAAACAAAAATTTATCAACGACTCATTTATTCAAGTTAGGATCCTCTGCTTGGTCCAATCCTGTTCAGCCCTATCTAATCAATAAAACGTCGTCGTCTCATTTAAAGAGGGGTGAGTCGCTTCTTCGTTTACTTATTTAGTGTTTAAGCAATTCTTCCTAATGTCAGATGAGACGGCGACGTTTTTGGACTAAGAGACTGGTCAAATTAGATGATATTAAGGATCCAAACTCCATTTATCCAAATATCTATAACTCATGAAACATGACCCTCTTTCTTCTCAAAAGAACTCGCTTTCCTAAGACATAAACCCTAATTCTGCTGGCAACTCAATTGTGAAGCCTTGCCTCCCTTCCTGCGTATATTTTCAGTGGGCAACAATGCAAATAGTCTTTTACCTCGCTATATTTTCAACTCCCGGAAGTCATAGCAATAGTCGTCGACAACACTTCATTGATGTTGTCGATCTCTTTCCATTCATTTCATATTCGTTAGTATCTCTCTTTATATATACACTTACAATGTGTATGCATTCGTTAGTATCTCTCTTTATATATACACTTACAATGTGTATGCATGGAAATGTAACTCTTGATTTTTGAGGGTTTTGAGTTTCTTACTGCTCATTATCGTCTTTTATGCATCACTAATTTTTACAATTTTGGTATTTCTAATAGATAGTTTGTTGCTTGAGAATGCTCTAATGAAAGAAATGTTAATTGGGTTGGTTATTTGCATTGACTTGCATAACAAAGCTTTCTTTCTTTCTTTTTTTTTTCCATGAATGTATTGTTTGATTGGATATATGAGTGAATTTTGGCTTTTTTTTTGTTACAAAGGAAAATCAAAAGCTAAACACAAAACTAAATTATCGCATGGTCCGGTGGTATAGCTCGCGGTGCATATCCCAGTGGAAGCCTGGTCTGACTAGGCGAGCTAGTGAAGCTAAATGGTCCGCACATTGGTTGCCCTCGCGGTGCACGTGCTACAGTCGAACCTCCCAATCTCGTTGCAGCAGGGCTTGGATACTTGTCACTAAAGAAACCTCATCAGCTGAAACAATAAGAGAAGAGGACAAAATATTGATAACCTCCAAGGAGTTCACTTCTAGCATGACCCGTCGATATCCTAGGGTCCATGCTAGATTGAAAACCCCATGGACTCCCCACAATTCCGTTGTGCACGGTGAACTGCTGGGCAAGTGATGAATAAAACCGCCATACCATTGCCCCTGCCAATGTCTAAGAAGACCACCAGCAGCAGACACCGTGCCACCCTGTTGAACAGTCCCATCGGTGTTAAGTTTAACCCAGTCAGCAGGCAGTTTAGTCCACCTAACGAACTGACCCGTGGGTAATCCTTAGGTCGGAAACACACAATTTTTCGCAATCCTAGCACGTTCAATGCTGTCGATGTAAGCCAACACAGCACGATCCCCATCTTCAGGCCAAGTAAAAGTTGGATCGAACACACTTTGGTTGCGCCAGTAACACAGGAACCAACAGGTCACTTCAAATAAGGAGGCCCAGTCGAACTGTCAAACCTGGCGGTGTGTCATGAGGTTGGAATGCACCCAACTCATCTCATCGTGCATAAAGAAGTCCGTAGCCTTTAACGCCGGAGTGAGTTTGATCTAGAAAGCTCGAACTCGCGGACAATCCCTAATGGCGTGGAGGGTGGTTTCGATTTGGCCACAATGAGGACACCCCCCATCCGTAGCAATATGACGAAGAACCCGTGGATGATTGGTAAGCAGTTTCCCTTTGACTAGCAGCCAAAGGAAAGCCCAGATACGTTGGGGACCTGCCCATTTCCAAATAGTCTCCCAGATGTTACTCTGCTCGCCATGGTTAGCCCTGTCTATCAAGGCATATGTAGACGCTACCGTAAAATAGCCATTGGCCGTAGGTCCCCACTGGAAGGTATCTACTACATTCAAATCGTCAGGGGAGGGAGTCGCTTCGATGTCCAGGCAAACAGTAGATGAGAGATATTCTTGGAAGTGGGTCCACATCCAAGTACGATCAACATTCCGAAAGTCAGCAACAGGGGCGAAAAGTAAGTTGTTGAGGGGCTAAGGGATCGCCACATGGAGTAGGGGGCCCCAGCCCGGGACACAGTTATCAAGCTAGAAAAGGGTGGTCCGGCCATTACGAGGGTGCCAATGGAGACCTTGACGAGCAACCGGCCAAGTAGTCGAAATCCCCCGCCAAGAGCTAGACACTACAACAAAAATACACATTTCGCATCGTCTTTGTATAAGACGTCGCGAAATGTAGGAGGCTTTCGCGACGTCTTTTTAGACGTCAGGAAAGGTGGGAAAATTCGGCGACGTTGAATAAG
>JAOSBK010000001.1:20807955-20819214 GCA_027568895.1 Erythroxylum shatona | reverse complement strand
TACGACGTCTATTGTGACGTTTTAATAGACGTCGTAGAAGGTTTTCTGCGACGTCTTAAGAGCTTCTACGACGTTTAGCAGACGACGCAAAATGCATGTTTTTGTTGTAGTGAGAAGCTCCGACTCGATCGATGGTAACAGGGATATGCCAAAAATCTAGTCGATATTTAGCACATAGCACTTGAACCCAGTGAATTTTGGCTTTAAATCAGTGATATTGATATGGGACATTGCCATTCCTCAAATTCCTAATTTTGTTTGAGCTTCTAACACAGAACTGGATATCGAATGGAAAGGTAGGAAAGTGTTAGGTATCTTCAAGAAAGAAATGATGTTTCAGTAAATAATAATTCCCCAATAATTCTCTGTGAATATGCGTTAAATATTTATCAGAAGCAATGGTACTCAACAATGTTATAAATACTATACCCGTACTAATATCAAATTTGATTTTGGTACGATATTGTACCGATATCGGTATCAAACTTAGTGCCTATTTGGTTGAGCTTTTGAAAGGTGAATAGGCACTTTTTCACCACAAAAGCTTTTTTTACGAAAAATAAGTATTTGACTGTGAAACAAAAAAGCACTTTTTAAGTAGATATAACTTTTTTGGTAGCTAAAATACAACTTTTTAATAAACTCAAATTTGAAGCTTTTCAAAAAAAAACCCTCATTTTAATTTTTTCGGATAGACATTTTTTCAACGTTTACGTTTATATTGCAACTATTTGTTTTGCAAAAGCAACCAATGTAGAACATATCATCTTCTCAAGGATACCTTAAAAACTTATCTTCTTAAGGACACCGCAAAACGAATCAACCCACAGGTATGCTTTTTTTTGGGATTTATGGGTGTTCATTGTGTAAATCAGGTTGGATTTGGGCTTCGAAATAATATTAATTTAAAATCACTTATTCAAGAAGAACAATATCAAACATCTGTCTGTATGAACAAATTCTGAAGTTGTAACAGGTCACTTGCAAAAATGAAGAACCAGCTAGGTCTGACACCAATTAGACTGGCATTATCCTTAACAGAACCCATTCTATCCTTCCGCGACATTGCTTCCAAAGACCCTAAACTCTCTGACCAACTCCATCATCTTGCTTTGACTCTTTCCTCCCAATACAATGTTCCATACAACTCCCTCCGATCTATATGGGTCGCTACACATCTCTCTAGCCGACCCGACTTGCTTCAACTTTTCTCCAGCTCTCAGTCAGTCTTCTCCAGTCCTACGCCTAGAGAAAAGGTAACAACTTGTAGTCCAATTCCATGTTGGATGAATATATAAGGATGCATAACTATGTCTGATCCTTATATGTTTAACGCGGTCGGTTTTGATTTTTTTATCAGTCATTGAAGATAAAATGGAGTTTCACAAATTACCCAAATGAAACGGCAAAGTTCAAAATCATGAGTAATTTTAACTTATTTTCTTACAGGGCGAGAAGACTTTGTTGTCTTCTATGTTTTTATTTAATTTTTTGATTTCCTGTGCTTGATCCAATTTGTGTCCTGTTGGTCTTTTGGAATATAGAGTGAGGAATTGAAGGCAAGATTGCAAAAGCTAGAGGAATTGGCAGAAAGGAATGCGTATCAAGAGCTAGTTAAGGACATTACATCGAGGAAGGGTACTTATGAGCCTTTTTCTTCTTACAAAGATCATCTTGGCTTTGGTAACTCACACCTTGCTCTAAACTCTCTTATTATTATACGCTAGTTATCGCTTATGGTTGTCTAAATTGTGAAGTTTCAAATGCATGTATTGTGGGAAGACATCATTTTTGTAATTGAAGTAGAAATAAACAAGTATTTTTTACTGTTGGTTTTCTAAATCATGATATTTGGAATGGATGCATATTGGGAAGGATATGTTTTGGTTTTGGCCTACTGAAGTTTAGATGCTTTTAACTTTTTGATTTCTTCTAAGTTATGTGTTTGTTGATGCTTATGATACATTTATTGATTTAGCTCTGTCAATCTCCTACTTTGGCTAGATAGAGTTCCTAGAAATGTGAGCTATTAATTGTGTGTTGCTCCATTATGATTCTTAGGGAGGGAATTTGAAATGGAGTGGGAGTTACTGGTTCTGTGATTTGAGAGGGAATGGCTTGAGCAACTTAATGCTGATATGTTCGATTCTCACTTACACTTTGTCTCAACCCTTGATCCATGGAAATGATTATAGGATATTTCTTTAGGTGTATATTTTACATATATGAACCATTCTCATTGAACCTGAATGGTTTATACAATCAGATTACTAAAAGGAACTTTACTCATACTTTAAGTGATCACTTACTTGTAAGTCAAAATTTCAACAAAATTGTAATGTATCTACTTGCCACAACTGAAGTAGCCATAAAATGATTTGATTGCATCTTGAGTAACTAGGAATACATTTCAACATAACTACCTTGCTGAGGAATTCCTTTCATCATTCATATCAACGATATTACACTTGCCACACTTCCCTTTACAAATTTCTGAACTAAATTGATTGTGATCAATAGTTTCTGTTATTATGTTTTTTTATAGTGCAACATGATCATTGCGTTGTTCTTCTTTTCCTCTTATATATATATAATTTTTAAATCTATATTCTATACTATATTAGAATCTTTTGTTGTTTTTTCACCCTATTTACAAAATCAATCCCCTCTATTATTATCCTCAGATTTTATAGTGCTGAAATTGCAATTTACTATATACCTGTATGGGATTACATGTTGCTCTTACCATATTTACTGGCTATCTCGTTGGATACGCTTCATTCAGAGCACTGTTCAGCCATACTCCTGCAATGGTAATATGACTTAGCATCTTAATGTATCCATACCTATGGCCTGATAACTTTATATATATATATATGTATGTATGTATGTATGTATGTATGTATGTATGTATATATATGTATGTATGTATGTATGTATGTATGTATGTATGTATGTATGTATGTATGTATGTATATATATGCATGTATGTATGTATATATAGAATTCCTGTCATCATTCATATCAACGATATTACACTTGCCACACTTCCCTCTACAAATTTCTGAACTAAATTGATTGTGATCAATAGTTTCTGTTATTATGTTTTTTTATAGTGCAACATGATAATTGCGTTGTTCTTCTTTTCCTCTTATATATATATAATTTTTAAATCTATATTCTATAAATCTTTTTCTATTTTTTCACCCTATTTACAAAATCAATCCCATCTGTTATTATCCTCAGGTTTTATAGTGTTGAAATTGCAATTTACTATATACATGTATATGATTACATGTTGCTCTTACCATGTTTACTGGCTATCTCGTTGGATACGCTTCATGCAGAGCACTGTTCAGCCACACTCCTGCAATGGTAATATGACTTAGCATCTTAATGTATGCATACGTATGTCCTGATAACTTTCATTTATTATATATATATACACACACACATAGCTTTTTGTATAAATATATTTCTTATTATTCTCTTTTGCATTTTTTTTATGCAATCAATACTGGTGCTGCTCCTTTTGGTTACTTAAGAGTGTTGCTGGAGGCATTCTTGGATTGGTTGTAGGAATGCTTGTGGAAACACTTCTTTTCATAATCAGAACTTCCAGTCAAGGTCCCAAAACTTCGACGTCAAAGCTAAAGAAGAATCAATAGACATGGTACGTGAAAGATTCTCTAAATTGTCATTGCTTCTCACTTGTAAAGAAAATTTTTTTGACCAGATTGTTGCACTAGTCTCAATGTATATAAGGGAACTATGTGGTTCTTTAGATGGAGTCAAGGGCTTTATGGCAATTTTATCACATTTCAGTTCTTAGTGTGTGCTAAGGAAACATAAACATATGACACATGTTGATAGTGTTGAAAAAGACATCCATAAACTGTGTGACGATTTACCTGAAACCTTTAGTGAGCTGAGCATTGTCTCCCTATAATATTAGTGTTTTGCTTCAGTGAATAATTGCATATTCTAGTCATTGCTGTGGATTTTCTCCATTCATGTGTCTTAAATGTTAATGGATTAGTTGCTGTATGAACAAAATTGGAGCCTGTTTATATGATTACATTAGATTTGGTGGCTTTCCATAGATGATTAATATTATCCCATCATTGTCTCAAGTTGAAATAGATTTGCCATTATTTCACAAAATGTTGAGTTTGCTTTTGATTTTGTAAAACAAGATTAAAGTATATATTATAGTACAAAGTGACCTCATGTAAGGACCAAATGCTTTGTTTTAAACCTCTAAGTATTGTTATTTGAGTTTGCAAATATTTTAAGTCATATTTTAATTTGATATAGATTGTGATGATGCGTGTTAAGTTTGTAACCAACTAAAAATAATAAATCAATAAGGATAAGAATTTCAAGAGATGAAAAGTTATAAGAGAAAATTTCATAATAAATCAATAAGGATATTTTTGGAAAAAAGGTTTCAAGCGATAAAAAAGCTTAAATAGAAAGGTGTAAATTTTTTTCTTTTGTCAAATAAGCCTACAATTTATTTAATAATATTATTTTGGCAAATTGTTAGTATGTTATATAGAGTTACTCAAAAATTTATTAGTTAAAATTTTATTTAGTTCTTTTGGGATTCTTTCAAATATTATAAATTAAAAATTGAATTATTTGATATTAAATTTAAATTTATACTCTTCATATAATATACATATGCATAATACTTCCCTTTAGTTTTTACAAATACATCAAAATATTATTTATTTAGTGCAACCAACTATGATAGTTGAGTGAGAGGTGTTAATATACCATATTTAAGAATGGATACTTCTGCAACCTAAACTAGCTCCAAACCTACTCATGAGTCTACATGAACTAACAACTGATCCCTTCATCCTTAGTCTATGCCTTTAGGAAAACACTCAAACCTCATATGCAAAGACATCACATGATGTCTTAGGTTGATAAAAGACTAACTGTCTATGAGAAATGTAAGAAATATAACGACAAAGAGAGTGTACTCTTTCACATTTGCTTCTAAACATGGATTGCATGAAACTCAAGAAATATAAAGAAGAAAGGACCTTATCAACATGCCTTTAGAAATAAAATGGAAGCTTTGCTAATTCATGACTACAACATTATCACAGTAAAAAGAAAATGAAGCTTCTACATAATGCACTTCAGGTGTCACTACTGGATGATGATTCATTAGTATTTTGTACTATATATTTTATAATATTATATCAATCCTGTTTTAAAAAATTATAACAATAAAATTTTAAAATTATAACAATTTATTTATTTTTATTAACATTAATTTTCACATATTTTACATATAAATAATAACTACAATTACTATAAAAAAGATCATTTAATCACCATATAAATATAAAATTAATATCATTTAATCATCATACAAATATAAAATTAATAACAATACAAAGTATTTAAAATATTACAATTTTATTATATAATAAATAATAATTATTTTAAATAAAAAGAATAATAAATATCTATTACCTTCTAACAATTACAGTTTACAACAAGAGATCGCGTTAAAGAACCAACTAGAAGTGAAGCCTGAAATAAAAATGTTTACAATTATATTGCATGTATAGAATTTAACATATACATCAAATATAAGCAAGATTAAAGGACGAGGAAGAAACAAAAACTTGAAACATCATTCAGTCAAATACGAGTTATAATTGCATTGACCTTGATTCTCATTTGGTACAATCATCACCATCATTCAAATCATTGCACCAAATGATATGTCAATACTTTGCTATCCAATATTTTCTTCCAAGTTACTCTTATCTATTAAACTCAATTTCTCAAAAACTAATCCATTAAAAGATAAATATTGTCAAGGCTAATTAGATTTACAAAACCACTTATTTTATTAATATTTCTAATAAAAAATAAAAATAAATTATCAAAAATTACAAAAAGTTTCAACTTATGATAATAAAACACATTTCTGGGAGCTTTAAATTGTATCAAATAAAGAGTAAGTCGTTTAATATTTAATAATCCAATCAATACCTTTTTTTGAAATGAATGAATTCAAATGTGCTTTAATTTCTTTCACACCCTGCTGCACTCACGCATTGACTCAGAATTTAAATTGCAAACTTTTTGCAATTCAAGAACACCAATTTTGGATTGGTCTCATCAAACAATTGTAACACAATAAAAGGAACCTTATAAACAAAATAAAATGATGATTAATTCTCAACGACTAACAAAAGTGAAAAATACATATTTGCATTAAATTTATCTCTTTGATGAATATTAATAGACATCCCAAAATTACCAAAAACATCCTTATAAACCTTCATTTGTAAGCTTAAGCGATCTTACATCATCTCATCGTAGCTAATATCATTCTCATATTAACTTTAACATTCTTTGTAAAACTTAGTTTAAAATAGGTATTAGGATTCAAAAAAGCCCTAACTACAAACAATAGAGAGTAACATTGCTTTTCTCATCTCTTATTAAAGATTGCAAGATAAGATATGTACAAAAAAAGTCTTATTTTTTATATTGGCCTTGATTGCTTCATTTGCTCTCTCCATAACATCATAAAAGTAATTCTAAGCTAAATTTGTTCCCTGATAAACTTCAATCTAGATGATTAGGTCCTTTTCTTATTACTAATGTCTTTGAGCATGATGCAGCAGAAATTAAAATCCTACAAACTAACAAATTTTTTAAGGTGAATGGACACAGGCTGAAGTTGTATTATGATCATGTTGAATTAATGATGTTTGAAGAAATTTTGCTAGAGGAACCTTGACAATGGAGGAGGACGTCGAACCAATGACATAATCCAAGGCCATTACTTGGGAGGCAACCTAAGACAACACAATTCATACTTGAATTTCTCTTACTTTAGCTCTTTATATATATATATTGTTTTTCTTGGATATTACTTTTTCTACATTTCGTTATTACATTAGGGATAGTGTAAAGTTTAAGCGTGGGGGATAATATAAAGACATAATGTTGGACCCCAAGCTTTTATTAGAAGATTAGAACTGGTAAACTAGGAATTTTGGTGATTCGTCCTGAGTAAAGAACAAATGATGAAAATTCTTGAATTAAGAAATGATAGGCAAGGGTAAAGTAGTGAATGAGAAATGTGGATATGTCCAAGTTTTGCTTTGGTGTTTCTGGTGGATAAAAGATTTTGAAGTGAGAAGAATTAAGGTGAAAGTTAGAAGTAGAATGAAAGTCATAAATGAAGTTGCATTTATGTAGTAAGCTGATGAAGAAGATGTATTTATAGTTGTATATTCTGTCATTGGTGTTCATGATTAATCAAGCATTATAAATTTCTTTATAGATGATATTGATTTGAAATGGAGTTAAGAATGAGGAGTAAATGAAGTAGAACAGGTGAACTTAGTATGATTTGTGTTAAGGAAAGATTGTGAAACAAAATGGGTGGTTGATCGAAAAAATGGACATGAGATGATTCCTGATTGGGATTAAACTAGAAACATATAGCTACATTTTCTTATAAAGACATCGAATTTAAAATTCTGTCTTTAAGAATCTCAAAATTTGTCATGAAGTTGGGAATTGGGTGCAATATTGTGGATGAATGTAAAGTACGTATTCTAAATTCGGGGGAAATTCTTGATCGATCTAGGCTATATTAGAGAAAGTGTGTCTTCTAGAAAATTTTATGTCTTTCTTTTAGCTTTCCAATGATACATAGTATGGAATTTTTGGACTTCTAGGTTGAAAGTTATAGTCCTTATAATGGAAGATGTATCTTCTGTCTTTTCGCTTTTTCTATTTTTTGCTTCTTCTGTGATAAAGTCATCTTCTTCTGTGTTTTTCTTTGATGACGTCATCTTCTTCTGTCTTTTGCGTCTTCTGTGTTTTGTATCTTCTGTATTTTGCTTCTTCTGTCTTTTGCTTCTTTTGTGTTTTGTATCTTCTGTGTTTTGTTTTTTCTGTGCTTTTATTTCTTGTGTTACTTTTCATTTTATATCTTCTGTTCCATTTTTTACCCTTCAGAAGATAAAATTTGTCTTAAAGGTCTTCATGAAAGTTGTAGCTCTTGAAGTCCTCTTTCAAACCATCTAAAGGACACCTAAATCTGATTTCTGTAGAGAAAGTTATGTCAATTGTAAAACATCTTCTGTGTTTTGTTCCTTCTCAGTTTCGCTTCTTCTTAGTTTTGTTCCTTCTGTGTTTTGTTCTTTCTGAGTTTCACTTCTTCTTAGTTTTATTCCTTCTGTGTTTTGTTTCTTCTGAGTTTCACTTCTTTTTAGCTTTGTTTCTTCTATCTTTTTGCTTCTTCTGTGTTTTGCTGACGGGCCTTCTTCTGTATTTTGCTGACGTGTCTTCTTCTGTGTTTTGCTGACTTGTCTTCTTATGTGTTTTGCTTCTTCTGTGTTTTGCTGACGCGTCTTCTTCTGTGTTTTGCTGACGCGTCTTCATTTGTGTTTTGCTGACGCGCCTTCTTCTGTGTTTTGTTGACGTGTCTGTGTTTTGCTTCTTCTGTGTTTTGCTTCTTTTGTATTTTGCTTCTTCTGTCTTTTGCTTCTTCTGTGTTTTCCTTACGTGTCTTCTTCTGTGTTTTCCTGACGCATCTTCTTCTGTGTTTTGTATTTTCTGTGTTTTGTTTCTTTTGTTTTTTTGCTTCTTCTGTGTTACTGTTCATCTTATATTTTCTGTTCCATTTTTGACCCTTCAGAAGATAAAATTTGTCTTCGAGGTCTTCATGAAAGTTGTAACTCTTGAAGTCCTCTTTCAAACCATCTAAAGAACACCTAAATCTGATTTTTTTAGAGAAAGTTATGCTAATTGTAAAACATCTTCTGTGTTTTGTTCCTTCTGAGTTTCGCTTCTTCTTAGTTTTGTTCCTTTTGTGTTTTGTTCCTTCTGAGTTTTGCTTCTTTTTAGTTTTGTTCCTTCCGTGTTTTGTTCCTTCAAAGTTTCTCTTCTTCTTAGTTTTGTTCCTCCTGGGTTTCACTTCTTCTTAGTTTTGTTCCTTCTATGTTTTGTTCCTTCTGAGTTTCATTTCTTCTTAGTTTTGTTCCTTCTGTGTTTTGTTCCTTTTAATTTTTGCTTCTTCTCAGTTTTTCTTTTCCTGTTTTTGTTTCTTTTGTGTTTTGCTGACGCGTTTCTTTCTGTGTTTTGTTGACATGTCTTCTTCTGTGTTTTACTTCTTCAGTCTTTTGCTTCTTCTGTATTTTGCTGACGCGTCTCTTTCTGTGTTTTACTGACATGTCTCCTTCTGTGTTTTGCTGACATGTCTCCTTCTGTGTTTTGATAACGTGTCTTCTTCTGAGTTTTGCTTCTTTTATCTTTTTCTTACGCGTCTCCTTTTGTGTTTTGTTGACAAGTCTTCTTCTGTATTTTGCTTCTTCTGTGTTTTGTTGAAGCGTCTCCTTCTCTGTTTTGCTGACGTGTCTTCTTCTGTGTTTTGCTTCTTCTGTCTTTTGTTTCTTCTGTGTTTTGCTACCTTCTACCTTTTGCTTCTTCTGACTTTCGTTTCTTCTGTGTTTTGCGATCTTTTGCTTTTTGCTTCTTCTGTCTTTTCGTTTCTTCTGTCTTTTCGCTTCTTCTATTTTTTTGCTTCTTTTGTGTTTTTGCTCCTTCTGTCTTTTCGTTTCTTCTGTCTTTTCACTTCTTCTGCCTTTTTGCTTCTTCTATGTTTTTGCTTCTTCTGTCTTTTCACTTCTTCTGTTTTTTTGTTTCTTCTGTCTTTTTGCTTCTTCTGTGTTTTTGGTTATCTTCTATCTTTTGCTTCCTCTGGCTTTCACCTCCCCCTATCTTCTGTTCCATTTCTGACCCCCTTCAGAAGATAGAATCTAATCTCAAGCTCTTCCTCCAAGTTATAGATCTCCAAGCCTTACTTGAAATCCTCTTAAGAGGATTTTAACCTGACATCCCTAATGTCAATTAGGCTAATTGTCCTAAGGTTGGTGCAAAATTATTTAGGTCATCTTTCTGTTCTGAAATAATAGGAGTCAGTTGTCTTGGTGGGGGCACGCCACCTTCGCAGGACATGTGTCCAGATGTCAGTTTGGATGTCGAGCTCGTGACTCGCAAGGGCGGGGTGTCCAACATCAATATTCACATTGATGATCTCAATGAAATCAAAAGCTTAAATCCTTCACCCTCACAAAGGATTCACTCAATGCACTCAAAATGTTTAGGGTGGAAGCTATAACAAACTCTCAAATTATTTCATAGGAGGATTCTTAACCATAAGCTTATAATAAAACATTCGTAGGAGGATTCTTAACCATAAGCTTATAATAAAACATATCTCCACCACTTATTAGCAAACTAGAAACAAAAATAAAATAGTTCTTTTAATAAGATTTAATGATGCTTAAGTAAAGGTATAGTAAGGATAATTAAAAAAGGTAATAATATTGAAGGAAATTCATATAAACAAGATTAAATAAAACTTGATTCTTTATAGCATAGTTCCTCCCAAAAACAATTTCATTAGTACAAAAATAATTCTTTTCACTCTCTAACAAATATCACAACCTCATTTCTTTTTTTTATATGCTTGTATCATATAATTTTCAAATTTTGAACTTATTCAAACAACTTTGGAGAGAATATAAAATTGTGATAATGAAACACTTAAAAAGAAATAAATTGACATTCATTATGTACCATCCATCATAGAAATATCGAACCTTTTCTTTAGAATTCTTCAATATGACCCGTTTCAAGTAATCAAGTAAAAACAAATTCCCTATGGGTTCAAAAATAATGAAAGGTTTTTAAGAAAAATAGGGTAAAGGCTTTCAATATGGTTAAAATGACATTGTAGTGATAAATTTTAAATATAATAAAATAAAATAAAAATACACAAACACAAACACAAACACACAAATAATATAAACAAAAGAAAACTCTAATAGAGATCTAGACTGTCTCTGTAACTATCAATCCATTGAGAGGATCCTTAGACTTCTGAATGATATGGATGTAGAGCTAAAGGTGACACAACCACTTTAGATGGTGGAGCTAGTATGGAAAACTTAAAGTGTCCTACCATCTACCTTGTGGTCTCCTTCATCCATCTGTCATAAGCCTCACGCCTCCCTACCTACTATGTTTGTAGCACCACCTTACTGTAGAGTATCCACCGGAACACCCGTAGGTCATCCCGGTATATATCCTACGATAAGAGAGAACTACTAACAAACAATTCTAAACTCCACATGGCATCCCAATAATAAAACATTAATAAGAAATTGGAAACTTTTTAAAACCACATTGTGCTCCATT
>JAOSBK010000001.1:20792824-20807855 GCA_027568895.1 Erythroxylum shatona | reverse complement strand
TTAATATATAACATTTTAAAAATGTTACAAATAACTAATTTATAGCATTTATAAAATGTAATATAAACGCATTTATAACTATCAATAAATGTCATATTAAACTTGGCAATAACATGTCAAAACTATTACTAAAGCATCATATTTTTAGTAACATGGGCTATCATAGCATACTCATTAGTGTTACCATTCATATTTAATAGCACTTATCACTTGTTACCGTATGTCGTTTTTGTTGTAGTGTGATGTTTCAATGGCAAGATATGGTGTGAGAATAGAGGGTGTTTATGAGCCACAATGTCCCTTTATGGTATTTGGTATCTAGATTGGAAATAATTTTTTTGTCAAGATATTATAAAACAAGCATAGTTGCAAGAAAGTGCAAAGAAACAACCATATTTGTACGAAAGTGCAAAGAAACAAGCAAGCTATTAGGACATGGATTTTAAATGAATGTCTACTTGAGTTTAGGAGGAACTCAAACTAGCTAATAGTAAGATGATAGATGACTTTATATAAAGTATGGATTATAGGTGATTAAAAACTAATGTGATAGGGCTAAATGAGAAGCTATTGTGATGATGTGACAATTTATAGAATGTTATTATATGAAGTTATAGTCTTATAAACATGAGTTCGACAAGTTGATAAAGAAGAGAATTCATTATTTAAACAAAATATGATAAGAAGTTTGAATAAATAATGTTTAAAAGGTTCTATATGAGATTTAATGCATTGAAGTATGATTTGCTTAGTAGAAAAAAATAGTTCTAGATGAATGTTTCTTTAAGACATTCCTTAGAGATGCTTTAGCATTTGCAGTTAATCGTTGTGGAAATAATCATATGCTCTTTATATCTTGGGCCATCGTTGAGGGAGATAATTAACAATCTTAACATTGATTTTTTAATCTTCTTGGTGATGATCTAAACATAAGTAGAAATCTATGGATTTTTATAAGTGATTAATAAGTAGTGATCTTAAGTGTTCATATTGTTTATGTTCATTTATGTATGTTCTTTGAACTATTTTACTTACATTATATGGTTATACCCTTTATTTTATTTTTATTATTAAGGTATAGTAGATGCATTGAAAAAATCTCTTTTCAGAAGTTAAGCATGTAAAATGTGCCTTACATATCTATGTAAATTTGTCTAAACTATGCAAAGGTCACACCTATAAGAGTTTACTTTGGTAAGTTGTCAGTTACACATTAAAAGTGGTGTTCGATGAGATAATGGATCACTTGAAAAAGTTATCAAAGAAGGCATATAATGACTTTAAAATAAAGGAACTTCAGACATTTATGAAGGCATTTGTGAGAATAAGACCAAAATGTGAAATTGTTCATAATAACATATCATATACATTAGTGGATTCATTTATAAAGCCCCACATAAAAAGCTTGATCAATTTTCTAGAGGATATTCGAGTTGCCTTATTGAATCTAATATAAGAAAAAAGAGGTAAAGATCAAATCCAATGGCAATATATGTCTAAGGGTGAGGAAGACTATAGAATTTGCACAATGGGATGTAAGGCATGATATCACCAAGACTAATAGGAATTTAAAGTTTGAAACCACATATTTTACACATAAGTTCATTTTATTGATTTATAAGGAGTAACTTGTCAATGTTAGACTTTGAGTTTTAAAAGGGATCTTATATAAGCATTTAATGGCTTGTATATAATAACTTAGGGAGGATATTGATGCTTATATAAGTCGATACTACAAGTTTGAATGTTAGGTGAAGAGTTATCATTATGTTATGGAGCTTATCATTTGTTCGAACACTGAAAACCTGCAGTTCGTATTATCTCCTTTGATCAAAAAGATGCCTAGAAGACCCAAAAAAAGCTATAACAGAGATTAAAGTGAAGAACAACAAAATCCAAACAAATTGAGTAAGGTAAAAGTAGTTCCGAGATGCCAAAATTATTACGAAATATGTAAAAATAAAATTGGATGCAAAATAAATATTAACGTTTAAGAAAACCTAAATTTGTTAAGGTGATTCTATACCTATTTCTATTTGCACTCATTTCAAATGTTGTTTAAGATTTATAATTGTTTATTATAAATTATAAATGTATAATATAGCTAAAACAAGGAATGCCATTGAAAAATCAAGTATCCACATCTAATATTAGCAGCTATAAGATTAGAAGACCAAATAATCAAGATGTAAGGGTCAAACTCACATCACCTATCTTAAGAAGGGAGAAAAGGGTTGCTAGTGAATTTTCACCTTTATTTCCTAACTATCATTGAACATTATAACTATTTAAGTTTCTATAAACAACTTAAGGATATGAAGTGACATTTAGAGAAGATTGTAGAAACACTTATTTTATAATTTGTCACTTAAATGCATTTTTTTAATAATTATATGTAACTAAATCCTAAGTGTTTATATTGTACTTTATATTTATGATATATTTAATAGATATGCATAAATTAATTTCCAGTACTCAAACCTCAAAGAATAATACAAATACAATTCAAGCTTCTCAAAATACAATTACCAATAAAAATACACAAAAAAAACACTTAAAATAGGAGAAGGATCAAGTTAAACATGAATAAATCATATCCAAAATAGCCTCAAGTTGTTGATGGTGAATCTACTACATATTAAACCATATGTTTGTGATAATTTGGTTGAGACTTTTAACATTGTTATTGTGTAATTTAGAAAAGACTTTGAACCTTTTTTTTTTTGGTAGTCTGGATGGGATTTTGAACCTTGTGTTCTATAATGGTGTTGAATGGTATTATGTGTTTTTTTTTTCCTGTTTTAGTTAGATGGGATGCAAAGGTGATTATATGCTTGTTTGGTCATCAAGTTTCAAGTGATTGACATTTGTGACTTTTCTCCTTTGCTTCCCCATGATCTTAACTTCTATTTTAATCTTGATGATGTAATCTTGTGATGATTGTTGTCATATTATAGTATTATGATTCATTTTAGTTACTCCTACACTTCATGCATGTGTTATTTTTATTTTATTAAAAATTATGCCATATCTATATTAAATTTGATTTGTTAGCTCGTATTTCAACATGAACTTGCTATTCATCTTGCATACTCTTCTTGTTATGTTAGTTACCTAATAGCAAGTCTTTTGGGACTTAAAGATTATTGCTACACTGTTTAAGGCTAATAAGACTTTAGTTATGAGAGTTTGTGTAATGCTTGAATATCAAATGTAACACATGTTTTTTCAATAATGTGAGTATATGATAAAATGCTTAAACTTTAAAATGGTCAAATGTATGTCCAACATTTGAAATTATGTTAATACTGAAATTAGATGCTTCAAATGCCTAAGTATGTGGTCATATAAGGCCTACAAAATGAAAACAAAAAGCACATATGTTAAACTTATGTCATATTTTGAAAATCTTATGAATTAATAAACAAGATCACCTTTTACAGGCAACAATGAATCTTATGGATGAGACTCTTATCCTAACCTATGGTAGAAGTTTAACAAATTTTTTATAATAATCAGCCTTCAAGTTATTTACCAAAACTAAATATCTATAAGACATCTACAATTTGGATTTTCATTAATGAATTGTATAATAATATCATTACTAAAATTATAATTGAAGTAATTTTTGTGCTAATGCAAAACTTAAAAAATATTGACCAATATTAGGCTTAGCAATTGAGAATATATTTTTTTTTCAGTTTATGCTAAATTATTCAAACAATAATAATCATAATCCATTAACCACACCATTACACTCTTTTTATATAAAGTATATGCCAGGTGTGTAAGCAATAAAAGTCGCAAATACTTTATTTCTTCTACTCATGTTTTTCTTAATTCTATTACCATATCAGATAACTAAAATTAATAAGCCAATGATTAAAAGAACATTATAAAATGACCGTTACATACTAGCTCAATATCCTTATAGAAAATATTTCCAATAAATAATTAATAAAAATAGTTCAATAGGGCATAGTGTAAAAGGATTTTCGGGAACAAGTCTCAACGGAGTATCGAGAACTTTTGAGCGTAGATCATTATCATATTGCTTTATTAATTATGAGAAAAATTAAAAAGATATGTTGGTTAACGTTTCTATCCTTGTTAAGTAAGCAAATATTAACATACCTAAAATTTTGTGAACCAGCAAAGAAAATTAACAGTGTAAAATTCATATACTTTGCTCATAAACTATTGTCGTGTGCTTTAGTCCCTTCACTACGTCAAAAGCATAAATTTACACTTTATAAGTACTATAAGCACACATAATATATTGAATTTATTCAGAAGTAATCTCTTCATTTTTCATGCATTGCTAATATTCTAAACAAATTGAATTTTGAAGACACTTGAACATGGATTTAATTTGTTACATAATCATGACAACATATGGACATATATATACAAATTGACATATGAAACACAACCCTAAAATTTACTTTTTAAGTATCATAATTCAAGTTTATTCATCAAAGTTCATTGACTATGGTTCAATTGTCAATGGGGACTACATGCATGACTTTCACTGATCATTGCTTTAAAGATCCACAGTCATGATTATTCAAACCAAATGCAAATCGACATTTACCGGTTTTTGACTTTTGCCTATTCGAACCTATGGTAATTCTGTATAGAGATGGTAATGTGTCAGGTCAGGGATAGTACCGCTCGATCTGTGATCCGAGTAATAAACTGATGGATCATAGGAGGGTCGGGCTGACCCTATATGTTTTTTTTTAATTTAACAAAATGGGTCGTTTTGTGCCTTTCTATCGGACCACATGCTAGGCTTAGCTGAGATAACCTTAGCCTGGATTCAATTCATGGTCTATTCAGGTCAATCAGTCGTGACCTACAACTTAATCAACTCGGACTAAAGTTGGACCAAGTTGGGCCGAACCGTATAGACTGAGCTATATTTGCCATCTCTAGTGTGACGAAAACTTAGGAGATGATTTGAGGAGTGCGGAGAAGAGACCAGGCTTGACCATAGATAAATAGGTTTGTTGCCGTGACAAGCTAAGAATTAACGATTTATTTTTATGAAAATTGGAATAATCTATTAATAATTTTAATTAGTACTATAAAATTAAGTAAGGTTCGAAATGTTTTTAATAATTTACCATTTAATATTATATAAAAATTGCATATGATTTAAGTATTTTTACAAGATCGTAAGTAAATTTGCTTAAATTTATAATTCACAGTAATACAAAATTATAATTTGTATAATTTTAAAAATAATTTTCTATTTTAAATTGGGATAGAAAAGGGGATTTGACAATTGTTACTTTCAAACATAAACTTTTTAAACGTCAATTTGTTAAACTTGCCGTGAGCGCGTATGGAAAAGACGAGTTGAGATTGCGGCGTGCATGCCATTTCGTTACGTTGACGCTGGCCACTTTTGTTTTTAAAGTTTCAACGCCTCTCTGTCAGCTATTTCTCTCTAAAGCCATGACCTAAGACCCTTCAGCCTTCACTTGTACTAGAGGACCAAATCCAAGCCCACCATTACATCCTTCTCTGAAAAGGCCAATCTTTACTGCTATCCATCTCACAAGAGATAATGTCTTCGTCGGAGGACGAAGGAGGAGAAGAGTACCTGTTCAAGATTGTGATAATCGGTGACTCTGCTGTTGGCAAATCTAACTTGCTCTCTCGTTTTGCTCGAAACGAGTTTAATCCTCACTCGAAGGCCACCATCGGAGTGGAGTTTCAGACCCAGATCATGGATATCGATGGGAAAGAAGTTAAAGCTCAGATTTGGGATACCGCCGGTCAGGAGCGCTTCCGGGCAGTCACTTCCGCTTACTATAGAGGAGCCGTTGGTGCCCTTGTTGTTTATGATATTACTCGCCGGTCTACTTTCGAGAGCGTTACTCGGTGGCTTGATGAGCTCAAAAGTAAGTCTTTTCTACTTCTAAGATATTTTCCAATGTCAAAGTTTTGTTCTTTATGCACTTCCCTACTCTTTTTCTTCTATAGTTTTGTGAGAAATCGAGTTCCCAGATTTATGTTAAGAGAATGTTTAGATGTTCGTTCTGTTATCGGGAAAGTGATGAAATTTGACGGTTGTTATTGCAGAAGCCTATTAAACATGCAACTTTGAGGATCTTAGTTGATAGTGCGTAATAAGGCTGCTACCTTATTACAAGTGGCTTTTTTATTTTCCTCATATCGAAATGGAGTGTAAAAATTATACAATTCATGGTCTCCAATCAACCCAACATTATATGAGCCTCATCTGTACTCAAACATTAGACACCCGTTTATGAAGGAGATCTGGCAAGAGCTATGAAGGTCAAGCCTGATTTTGACACGTCCTAGATTTTGTGTAAAAACGATACATAAAGGTTAATCTTTGTGCGGGGACTGTTTCAACCCATGGACGCAAATGTTAGTTTGCAGATTCGATACCTGGAATAAGACACCATCATCCTTTTGGTGTTTAAACTCGGATATGGATATCAGGAGCAGCAATACCTACCTTTTGGAGTGGTTAAGAAACTTTTTCAATTTAGATTTAAAAAATCTAAATTATTCACCTAATCGTTGCAATTTCTGACGGTTATGTATATATAAAATATCTGTTAGTATGAACGCATACATAGTCACTTGTATATACACAAACATTTCTTTGTCATTGAAAGTTTGTTGCGGTCAGCGATAGTTGAGATGAAAGTCAACTAATTCGGTAGAATCTCTGGTGGAAGCAGAACATGCTTTGGCTTGACTCTGCTCTTGTAATTTCATAGAATCTCTGCTTTTGGAACTCCTCCTTAAAAATTGAATCTCCAAAATCTTCTAAAAGGGTAGTAAAAGTTGTATCTTTATTGTTTTCCTCAGCGTCATGGATATCTCTTGATCTGTTTTCTCTTCTCTGCTTATTCAATTACATCAAATGATAAGCTTTGTTCAAAATGTAATGCAGCACATTCAGATTCTAGTATGGCAAGGATGCTTGTGGGAAATAAACGTGATCTGGAAAGCATCAGGGAAGTAAGTGTGGAAGAAGGCAAAAACCTTGCCGAGTCAGAAGGATTATTCTTTATTGAGACATCTGCTTTGGATTCCACCAATGTTAAAACAGCTTTTGAGATTGTCATCCGGGAAATATATAACAATGTCAGCAGGAAAGTGCTTAATTCATATTCATATAAAGCTGAGTTAACTGTCAACAGGGTAAGCCTTGCAAACAATGGTGGAGCAAAGCAAACTCAGAGCAGATTTTCATGTTGCTCTTGATGGGTTCTGCTAATTCTACATTTTGAGTTGACACAATCCTTCTTCAGTTCGCATTGTTTGTGTCACTACGAGGAGCCGTTATCGTTGGTTCTTTATGAACGAATTAAGCCTGCATAATTATCTTTAACTTGAACTCCCCACCGTTTTAGAAATCATAGTTGTATATTATATTTCTCTTGGTTTCAAATTTGAATGAATTGTTGTAATATAGAACGTTCTTTTTACATGGTGAGTGATATAGAGGAAATGACATGGTGGCTTGCCATGAGAACTTCCTGTGCTTTTTTGAGTGATAATACAAGAAATGCATGTGAACATGTTTATAACCTGAGAGATTGGTACAATCGACTAGGGCGGTCTCTGGCATTTGGGTTAGAATATTGCATAGAAAGTGAGGAGGGAAGAAGTGTATGGGATAAATATGCTGCTTTGTCAACTTTTCTTCATTGTATTTATAACTGAAATTCATATTGTTGGAATAACACATGCTAAAAGACAGACAATCAAATATCAAGATTATAAGATGTAATAAAATTATCCTGCTAACTTGTAGAAATTAGTTCTTGGGTTCAATTGGGTGCCTAAGAATTCTTGAGCTGGTTGTTTCCCCTACGTCAAGTCTCTTGTCAATCCCCATGTTTGTAAAGTTGCCCTCTTGTAAAGCAACCATGTCCTTAAGGCTGAAGTTGGGGAAGTCTTGATGGAATTTGTGTAGAGGCTCCGATTGACTTTGCCTAATGAACCAACACTTTTGGAATTAGTCTTATTTGTTGCAAAATTTTTTAGTAGCCTAGGATTGTCAGCTGTGTTAAAACAGAATGATTGTCTACGAACTGTTCTGGCAAAGGGACATGCTGGGGAGGAACTCCTCCAGTGCATTTCGTGAGGCTTGAGACCTGAAAGATGATTTGTATTTTAGCGGAAGGAGTTCAAGGCAATATGCAACAGGTCCGATGCTTTCTATGATGGGAAAAAGGCCCAAAAAATCAGTTTGATAATTTGTTAGTCCATCAATTAGCCACTGACATTTGGTGATATGATTGGAGTTTCAAATAAACTCAACACCTGTAAAGAGAAGGTTTATATCGATGCACCTGGAATTAGCTTGATTGTGCATTGCGCCCACAATAGGTTTTAGAGGAGAGTGGCCAAAATGGTTGTGCGTGCTGTCAGCAAGTCTTCGACAGTAGCCACAATTATGCTGCATTGAACATACTCTATGAGAGAAGGCAATGGGCATCCATATACTGATTTGAAGGGAGTCATTCGAATGGCGGAAAAAGTGAAGCATCTTTAGTAATCCTTGAGACACTGATCGAACACCTTGGATTTTCCATTCTTTTGTGAGTGATATGGGTTGTTGTTTGTAACTGTAGTGCCTTGCAATTTAAACAAGTCTTGCCAAAAAGAGCTCATAATCATCGGATCACGATCGGACACAATGTAAGTGAGAAAGCCATGCAATTTGGCAATATCTTTCACAAAAGCTTCTTCCATTTGACAGGCAGTTAATTGTTAATTGTGGTCTAAGAGGAGAAAAATAAGTATGTTTTGAGAGTCAATCAACAACAAACATGATGGTAGTCTTACCAACAAATGGGGGAAGATGTGTGATAAAATCCATTGAGATATCTAGGGATGGGAAGAGGTTGAAGAAGTCCTTAGGGAGGTGTGTTGAATGGTTTATTTGTCTGACACAACGACTACAAAATCCTTTATCAATTGTCAAATGTTGGTCTAATAGAAGATAGGGGATATGTGAGCTAGGGTTCTCTAAATTCTTGTATATCTACTTATGGGTATCTTGTGAACTCGGTCAAAATTAAAAATTGGAATGCTAACTCTTTAGAAACTACCACTTAATTTTTATAAAAGAGGAGTCCATCTCAGACTTTGTAATCAGGAATTCGGTAGGATGTTATTGGCTAATTGTACCTTTTGTGCTGAGGGAGGATGTTGCCTATCAAATTCCTGCAGGGCCTACTAAAAAGGTATTACAAGCTTAGAGACTGGTTGCATTATTTGAAAGGTAGCAGATGGTAATTGTAGTAGGGCATTGATTGGCCTAATTTCTGTGCTTGGTCAATTTATAATTTCGAAGTCATATGCTATGAATTTTGTAAGTCATCATTGTTGTTATGGGGATTGTATGGTTTGGTTGATCATGAATTTCAAACTTTGATGATCAATTTGTATGATAAACTTGCATCTGAGCAAATGCTCTTGCATAGGTAGATGCAGTTTGGTGGAGTCTCGGAGGTAATTCTTTAATGAAGTAGGCAATTGGATGCCCTTGTTGGGTAAGAATTGCGTTAATGCTGAACCCTAATGCATCAGTTTTTATGATGAATAAATATGCAAAATTTGGAAGTGCCAACATCAGGGTGGTGGTAAGTGCTTGTTTTAAGGATTCAAATGTTGCGGTTACCTTCAGATTCCATACAAAAGCATCCTTCCACAAAAGTTGGTTAAGTGGGGCATTTGTGGATGAGAATTTAGCCATGAAACAATAGTAGTGTTTGGTGATGTTGAGAAACCCACAAAGGGTTTTAAATAAATTTGGAAGGGGGTTATTATTGAATTACTTAGACCTTGTTTGGATCTATAACTATCCTAGCTGTTGAGACATAAAGGCCTAAATATATGATTTTTGTGAAGCCAAATTCTCATTTGGATAACTTAACAAATAAATAACGAGATTGGAGAGTGAGAAATACTGCTTGTGGGTGTTCAAGATGTTCCCAAAGAAGATCTATAGATAAGAATATCATCAAAGAATACCAAGACAAATCAATGTAATATGTATCGAAACACATCATTTATTAAAGCTTGAAATGTTGAGGGTATGTTGGAAAGATTAAAAGGCATTATAAGAAATTTGTAATGCCTATATGTGTCCAAGAAGCTATTTTCTCTATACAGGTGGATGGATGCACACTTGATGATAATATCCCCTGAGGTCCAGTTTCAAGAAAATCTTTACTCCATGGAGTTCATTAATGATAGGAATTGAAAATCAATCTTTAACTGTGATGGCATTAAGAGCCCTATAATCGACAAAGAATCTCTAAAAATTATCTTGTTTTTAACTGGTAACATTAGAGACAAAAAGGTGCTAGTACTTAATCTGATTATGCCTAAAGCCATTGTCTCACCAACCAGTTTCTCAATTTTACTTTTCTAAAAATACGAAATATATATGGCAAAACCTTTACTAGGGCTGTGTTTACGAGTGGAATTTTGTGGTCCATTAGTTTGGGTGGTGGTAGGTGCATGGGGTCGGGGAAAACAAAAATGAAGTGTGATAGTAGGTTTTGTACGGAGGAGTTAAAAGAGGGTGGAGCCTATGAGCCAATTATAGGTTTATTAGGGTTGAAAATTAGTTTCCATTTTAACAAGGAAACATTGAGCTACTGCTTGTGTTTGGAAAGCATATTTAAGATGTCATAGTGAAATATGAGATAATGTGGGTTATTGAAGACTCATAAGCCTCACTTTTTTCTTGACCCATTCGAACTACGTACAAAGGGTCTTATAGTCAAACAAAACTGGCCTAAGCTTTAAAAGACATTGTACAACTAGGACCAAATTCACCCCATATAATACGGGCAAGAGAAGAAGATTCACAGAGAATTTAGTTTGGTCCACACAAAGGGGTGTTTGTTTACACGTGCCTATGCATCCAAAAAATATCCATTATTAAGTGTGACACGTAGGTGGCGAGAGAGTTGGACAGAGAGCTTAAGGTGGGTAGTAAGTCAAGTTTTGATGAAATTATAGGTAGACTCGTCATCAACAAGAACGATGACTTGTTGCTATTAATAAATCTCACTAATTTTAGTGTAGAGGGTACTAGTTGGTTGGTAAGTGTGTGGAATGTTACCTTGACATCCCCTTTAATGTTCGAAGGTTTCTCGCTTGCCTCCTTATCTATCTCAGTGGTAGATAGATAGTCAACTTCCTCTTCCGTTGAAGCCATAAGACAGAGGAATTATAGAGGCTTACAATAGTGACTTGAGACAAAATGTTCATTACAACTAAAGCAAAACACCTTTTCTTGCCTCATCTCCATTTCTACTAGGGTCCACCTTTTGATGGGATAGGGTGTTTTGGGCTTTGGTGGAAAGCTAGATGGGGTTTGTGCAGCTTGACTTATGGAAGGTGGATTTGGTAACATTGCGGTTGATATTACACTTGTTGAGCCATTCCTATGGCATTATATAGGCTTTACAATTTCAACAAAGCAAGTTCTCTTTGAATGCCATCTGTAAACTCATAGATGAAGCATTTTAGTAGGTTGGTTTGATTTAACAATGTGGTTTATGTGAAAAAATGCCTCAAACTCATCTAGGTTAGCAGAAACAGTAGTCTGTTGGAATAACTTGTAAAGTTGTACTTCATGGTTAGTAAATTTCGAGGGCGTAAATAACACTTTAAGTTGCTAAATGAAAGTATCATAGGTAATTAATTGGGATGTCATATACAGCCACTAGAACAACCAGAGCCAGGTCTTGCCATCTAAAAATTTATTATTATTATTTTCTGATTATTGGGAGTACTATGGTACAAGAAGAAATGCTATATCTGGAAAATCCATCCATGAATATTTTCAATTGAGAACAAGGGTATTTAAAGTTTTAGGAGTCTTTATTTGAGTTGAATTAAGGCATTTTCAGTGGTGATGAAATGTGCTACAAGTTGGTTTGGTCATGTTGAGGAAGGTTGGCTTGAATAAGAGCAGATGGTGTGGGCTTGTGAGATATTAGGTGAAGATTGGTTGTAGGTAGGTAAGGTAGTTGTGATGGGTAAGGGTAATAGGGGCGATTATGTGACTGGTTTGGCCAATTTTTGTATTATGTCGACCATAACAGTTTGTTAGCAATAGGGGACTTTTAGACCATGTTATGTTATTCAAGTTGGTTAATAAGTCGAGATAGCTGTTCATCAAGGGCATTCGATTGAGTGACCATACCTTCTATTATCATGTTACACTTTTAATGACAGCACTAAATATTAGTACAATTGAATAGGGTGGGTTCTAGGATTTGAGTTAGAATATTGCACATAAATTTAGGAAGGAGAGAGAAAATATGAGGGAGGGAAGAAATTCTTAAGGTAAATTTATTACTCGATTGACTTTTTTTTCATTCTATTTATAATAGAAATTTATACCGTTGTAACACCTATGCACATTAATCATCTTCGGACAATATTATAAATATTCCTTTTCTAGAATTATTCTAGGATAACTATATTACAACTCATAATCTTGATATTTAACCGTCTTTATTATTTTGCATGTGTTGTGCCTTCTGTTGATTGCCTGGCTTATTGAAATTAGTTCTTAAGTTCAACTATGTGCATAAGGATTCCTAAGCTAGCTATATCACCCGAGGCAAGTCCCTTGTCAACCTTTGTGTCTATAACAGAGATCCAAGAAATGAGGAAGTTTTACTTGTACTTACTTCCTTCGATTTGCAAATTAAAGGGGAAGTTTTTCATGATAGAATAACAAAACATAAAACTATACGATTGAATCAAATCCAAAAGGTTTACACATTTTAGAGAGCTTCCCCTTATTTCCTAGTGATGCAGAACCCCAAGACTAAAGAACCTAAAACTCCTTAAACGCACACTTTGGGTAGAATATGAACAAGACGAAATCCTCAACCCTAATAAATCTCCAATCAATTATATGAAAGGAAACACATATAATAAGATTGATTTGAAAATAGTAATAGAAATTCTCTACAAGTGTTTACCTTGATAAGAATTATATTCTTGATGCAATAGAAGAAGACAAGAAATCCTCCTGTATAGAATTTGTTATTCATCCATTCTAACCCTAAAAATTGTTTACTATAATGCATTTATACCCCTTGAAAGTAACCCTAATTATGAAAAAGGCCTTTAAACATAGACCTCCTACCAAAATATCTAAAGCCCAAACTAATATTTCTAAAATATGGACCATTAAACCTAAAAAAGGTTTAAATTAAACAACCCCAAAACGCAAACAATGGGCTGCCCAACTTGATTAGTTATGATGTTATTGACCCTCATTGTCTCTTGAGATTCCATGCCATCTACAATTCGATCCATGATGGATTAAAGCACTTCTTTGAATTGCTTAGCTTTTAATCTTATTATTGACCCTCTAGCATTACTGGCTCATCTTTGGTTCCATTTTTCTTACAAAGTGCCATGGTCGTACTCACATAATCTATTCTCTCTTCAAAAGGATTCGTCCTTGAATTTCAATCAAAGACAAAAGGAGATAAGTCAGAAACATTAAAAGTAGAATTAATATTATACTCACTTGGCAAGTTTATCTTGTATGATAAAAGTAAACACATGTAAGAGGGGGGTGAATTGTGTGTGAGTTAAAAATTTTTCACAAACTACTTTCAATTCGAATAAAGATAGGTGCTTGTTAAAAATTAAAAGCAGTAGGAGCTTGTCAAACAATAGCAGCTTGTTAAATGACAGGAGCTTGCTAAAGAATAAAACTAATAAGTATAAATTGCATCATATTTTAGGGCTTAGTTTGATAATATTTAATAATAAATTCAATCATTTAGTATATGTTTAGGTTAGAATTGTGTTTGTTTGTTAATTAATTGTGTTTTAAGTGTTTTATGGGTTAATACAAGTCTTTGAGCTTAAATATTATATTTTTTAGGTACCTTAAAGTGTTTGTTAGTGTTTTCAGGTCAACATCGAAGAACAGAGAAGTTTCGAAGTCATTCGGTCGAAAAAAATGACCCATGATCATGGCACATGGGCCACTATAACATCTAAGAACAGAAAAGTTCAGAGATATTCGGCCGAAACAACGGCCCACGATTGTGGCACAACAGGCCACAATCGTGACAGAAGCATCAAAGTTAGCTCATGATTGTGGTTCACATGCCATAATCGTGACAGAAGCCCAGGATATGGCCTACGATCGTGGTCTGTATGCCACGATTGTGAAAAAAGACTCAAATATGGCCTACGATCATGGCTTTCATCGGGTAGACGTGCAGACACTCGAAAACGTTATGTTTTGAGAAATTTTCAAATCTTTTGGACCCTAAAAAATCCTAGGGTTGATCAGAACACGAAGGATATTTAAAGAACAAGACAAAGAGGCAGAGGAAGCTTTTGACATTAGCCACCTTAGAGAAACCCTAGAGAGAATTCATCGAGAGATTGAGAAAGAGAAGGAAGAGAGAACAAGAGAAGAAGCTAACTCGAAGTACTTCTCGAATCAGGAGTTTCCTAATGTTGTTACCTCCCATCATCCGTTCAGATCATATTTCATGTTTATTTTCAATTTTATTATTGTATAGAATTGGAATAACAATTGACAATAGGATTTTTGAATGTTGAAGATATTCTAAACTCACCTTCAGAGTTTTATCTTTGAATTAATGAAATATGAATGTTTATGTGTTTATTAGATTTATTGTAGTTTAATTCTGTAAGTGCATAATTCGATAATAAATTGAGAGGGTGAATCGAATAAAAAATAATTAAATTGGGCAACAAGAGTTAGGTGATTTAATAGAACAAGAATTAAATAAAATTGGTAAATTGTGTAAAGAGAGATCTTGCATAAGTTTCTGATAGTTTATTAGAAAACTTCAGAACTAATTAGGATTTTGAATAGGTTGTTAATTGAGAGATCCCAACTTTCGTAATCTAATTAGGGTTTATTGTTGGACCCCGATCTTTGAGTGAAAATTTACATGAGTAAAATGAAATTTGAGAAGTGTTTTTGTGTATGTATGGT
>JAOSBK010000001.1:20779131-20792724 GCA_027568895.1 Erythroxylum shatona | reverse complement strand
TATGTTTTGATTAGTCCGATTTGTGTTTTGCTTCCGTATTTTCGCTTCGTTATCGCTTCTTTTTCGGTTGGGATCCGGTTCCCGGATCGGGTCCCAACATTTATAATTTATGGTTAATGTTTATAACTCGAGAGAGAGTAATCAACCCTAATATCGTCTATAACCAACAATCTGGTAATTCATAATTAGTTACGTTAGCATTAAGGATAGGTAAATTTTCCTTTCTCTTAATTAGTAATTTCCTTAGGTTAATTCTTGGGTGTGTGTTGCAACTATTGAAAAATTAATATTTTCACATTTGATGTTTAGTTTGATTGATTGAATTAAATTCTCATTTTTAGTTTCGTATATTTTAAATTTCTGTGAATTATTTCTGGGCTTAGATTTTAGGATTAGATTATCTCCTCGTGGGATCGACACCTTAGGTACTATGCTAATGAACCATGCGCTTGCGAATTATTGAGGTTATTTATTAAAACTTACACACATCAAATACTCGATCAAAGACTAGTTAAAAATAATTTTAAAACAGAAGACTCTTGTTAAAATAAAGGAACCTTTAGCAAGTTATAAACAAAAGGAAACTATTTTAGAATTGAAAGAGTGTTTTTCCTGAAATGAACATATACACAATATAATGTGAAAATATAAAAGTTAAGAGAAAAGAGAGAAAGACGCAGTCGATTTATACTGGTTCAACTTACAACTCAAGCCTACATCTAGTCCTCAAATTTCCAACTTGAGTGTTTCACTATTAAAACCAAGTAATAATTTGACGAACCTCTCCAAGCTTACAAATTAATATTTTTTCAGGTTCTCCAACCTTCTAAATTAGTAGTATTTAGCTAGCCTCTACAAATTCTCAACAGAAAATGAAGGCTGCTCGAAATGAACTACAATAATCTCTCCTAAAAATATTTTCACTTTCTAAAGAACAAGAGTTTTTTCAATGATATCACTTTCAAAAAAATTTGTGCTATAGCTATATTTCAAAAGTCTGATCTGTGTTCTTAACGTTCGCAAAAGTAGTTACTCTTCTTTAAGTAGGGCTTTCTTTCAAATAGTTGTTACTTCACTTACATCCTTAGTCGACCGGAGGGATTTAATTATGAATAATTTCATTGTCATCTTTGCCAAAAAATCTTTCAGTATCATGTGGCTAATATATGACCTTCATAATAAGTAGGATCTTTTCAGATAAACCATTTTTAGTAAGGTAAGTTCACAAAGAAGGTTCTGCAATAAGGAAAGCAATAATTTCATGATTTTATTTCCTTTTAAGAATTATACCATTGTTTATATATAAGGAAATAAATCCAATTTGAATTTTGAAATATTATAAGGTTATCATCAAAATCGTTAAATATGAATCTTGAGTTAACAATCTCCCCCTTTTTGATGATGACAAAAAATAATAGATATATTTTTCAAAATTAAAAAAATAATTGATGATTTCGAAAGATACTTAAGATTTTTATATGTTCAGATGTAATTAGAAGGAGCTTGCCTCTTAAAAAAGGAGACCGTCAATTATGTATCATAGATTTTCACAGCAGAATCAGTCACAGATATAATCAAGTTAGCATCGATAAATCATATCATATATCTGCAAAAAATATGTCCATATAAACTCTTCTCCTTTTGTCATTATCAAAAACACAAAAAATAAAGAAATAGGGAGGAAGTGAAATAAATTAGAGTATAAATAGAGAAAGTCGATTGTCACAGTGAGGGAGAATTTCTCCTAATATGAATTTGCAAATCCAGGATTTGGTTTTGGATGTTGTCAATTTATTCGTGCATTTGATCCTGATTAGAGCGAATTTCCCTCAGCAGTTGAAGAATTGATCATTCATGTTATTTTCGTTCTGAGTTGAATAAGAGCCTATTGCGTTAGAGTAGCACTTGCAATTTCTGATATCCTTTCAAACCTCTGCTTTAAGGCAGGACCTAAGAGGCTAACTACTCTTTTAGTTTTCTTCTCTACCCAAATATTACCCTTCAACTTATACCCGAACTGATATGGAATGAAGGAATGAAACTTTCTAGCCTTGTACCACATCACATTGTCAAAAGGAACACCAAAATATGCAAAGATCTTTATTAACAACATTCTATAAGGTAAACCTCTAGAAGTGTTCTTGTGGCATCCCTCGTCTACCATGAACTTAAGGATCATTGTTGGAAGATTCATTTTGTTGCCCTTCAGTAGATTATGACTACATCTTTCTATTGAGTTACTTCTTGGAAAAATTGAGATACCTGATATTGATGCAAGGCATCTAGGCAGTAAATCCAAATTTCTACACATTAGTCTCCATTTATGGGCATTTTATTTTATAGACATATAAAGTCTATAGGTTCTTCCAGATCAATATCGGCAATGTCCCAATTGTGACATGGAATGTCAGTTCTACCAATTGGAATGACACCTAGAATGTTCCCCAAGATTTCTTCTGTAACCAAGATCTTGCACTCACGTACCTATGAGATGATTGTAAACTTCCCATTTCTTTCCTTTCTTCTCATATGTGTATAAAAACTCCTTATTAATTTATTACACACAATTTTGTCCACATTTAAAAAGTTTTTCCAACCAACAACATGAAAGAAGGGTGTGATAAGAATACCTATATCATTGAATAGGTTAGGAGGCAAGATACATCCTGCTACCACCTTTTTATTTTTGTAGCGCATCTTACACTTTGCTTCCGTTTCCACTGATTTGAACAATTTTATTGATGTTGACGATTCTCCCTTTTTTTTTACAACATTTTTCATTTTCTTCGATCTTTTTCCCTTTGGAACATTGTCAAAGAAAGGTTTTTTTTATAGAAAATCTCATTTTCAGCAATAGGGTCCTCAAGATTTTCTTAAGCTATAGTGCTTTAGCCATAGGCTCTTTCCCTTTTCTTATTTCGTCTTTTTTCCTTTTCCTTTTCCTTGATTCTTCTTTTTTTGCTTCATTAGTTTCTTTTAGTGGAGCTTATCTTGTAAAAATTTATGTGGTCCGTGGTCTTCTTTCTAATTGAGAAGGTTTTTCATCTAAACCATCATCATTTATTAGCCAGTGCACTTCAGGCACTTTCTTTTCTTTAAAGCTAGGTTTAGGAATTATGAAAGTTTTTGGTGTAGGAATGGCTAGGGATATAATCGATAAATGGAATCTTACATTTTTCAGTAACTCCCCCTTACTAAAAGTCTCTTCTTCTTCTTCACTTTCTTTTTTTTTTCTTTTTTTTTTGCTTCTTCTTTTGAGCCGGAGGTATAAATTTTTTCAATTGTTTCTTCTTTTTCATCTGAAGAGGAATCAGAAGAATCTAGAGACATCATAGTAACAATCTTCCTTTTCCTATCTTCTGGGGTCTCCTGGTAGGATATTTCTAACATTTGAAGCTTTGAAGGGACAGAAATAGGTTCAGTGGGAGTGTCCAGATAACCTACTATGGGAGACAAAGATGAGGAATCACAAGCAAAAGTTTGTTCATGATGAGGTGTTTCGTCATGGCTAGGAGTTGAAGCCAAAAATTTCTTCTATCATTTTGATTTTGTTCTTGCCATTAATGATAGTTGGGAAGACAAAGTTGAGAAAAATGTAGAAATTTTGGATTTGGAAAGGAGGAATAGAGAGAAAGCAGAAAGTTAAGGTGCAAGAAAAGCGACGCTTCTTAGAAAGATAACAATTATGATTATGAGAATAGGCAGTCATACACGCTAAAAGAGGGAGTTTTATCATTTGTGTTTCTTCTGTCAATCACATACGGATATTTGTAAGAACAGTGCCCATTTTTGAAAGCTAGAATGATGCTATGAATCCTTGCCTTTTAGGAAACATGTATCCTGCTCTGTTAAAGCGAGAGGAGCCTTCTAAAATTAGAAAGAGCTTATTAGATCGAAAGAGAGTTTATAAGGAAACACAATTGAAGGAGCCTGTGAAATGCAATGAAAAGTAGCAGAGAAAATTCATGCAGAAATAATATCAGAGAGTTTGCACATACTAAGCTCTTTTCTCAACATGTAAAATCTATCTTCAGAGAGTGCCTTGGTGAAAATGTCAGCTACTTGATTTTCAGTATTAACATGCAAAAGATCAATAGTTCCTTCTAAAATATGATCTCTAAGAAAATGATATTTTAGTCCTAGAGTGATGCATAGGATTTTTAGAAAGATTTATAGCGCTAGTATTATCACATAATATGAGAATATGAGAAAAGTTTAGAGAAAAATCCTATAGTTGAGGCTTCATCCATAAGATTTAAGCACAATAGTTGTCAGCTGCTATGTATTCCGCTTCATCCATCAAAAGTGTTGTGCAATTTTTCTCCTTGCAAGACCAAGATACTAAACATCCTCCAAGAAATTGACAATGACCACTTGTACTTTTTTGATCGACTTTGTCACCTGCATAATCTGTATCACAATAGCCCACTATGTCAAATGAATCAGTTTTTGGATATCATAGTCCAAAATCCATAGTTCAGTAGAGATATCGAAAGATTCTTTTCACTTTTTAAAGGTGGCTTTCTTTTGGATTTGATTGAAAGCATGCGCAAAAACACATACTAAGTATAATGTCCAATCTTGAGCTTGTAAGATATAGTAGGAATCTAATCATTCTTTTATACTTTGTCTCATCCGTAGTTTTGCCTTCTTCTTCTTTATCAAGTTTATTTCCCATGAATGTGGGAGTACTCATTGGTTTGACATTCTTAAATTGATATTTCTTGATGAGTTCCTTTGTATATTTGTTTTGGCTAATGAAGATTTTTTTCTATTTGTTTGATTTGTAATCTGAGAAAGAATGATAATTTTTCCGTCATGCTCATTTGAAATTCCCCCTGTATTAATGCTAAGAATTCATGCTCGAGGAACCTGCTTTAAGCCATACAAAGCTTTTGCTAACTTCATCACATAATCCGGATAGTTTTCATCTTCAAAACCTTCTTGTTGATTATAACCTTGAGCTACAAGTCTAACTTTGTTTCTTACCACCTTACCATTTTTGTCAAGTTTGTTTTGAAAAACCCATTGGGTCCCAATGATTGACTTGTTTTAAGGACAAGGTACTAGATTCCGTATTTTGTTTTTGTCGTATTGATTCAGTTCGTCTTTCATAACTGAAACCCAGTTTTCGTTAGTAAAGGCCTCTTTAATGGTCTTTGGTTCTATTTATGAGATGAGAGTAACAAAGTTGTTCTTAAATGATGATCTTGTTTTTACACTTTTAGAGGGATCTCCCATAATTTATTGGTGTGTATTAAGACCTTCCATTCTTTAGGTATTTTTCTTTGCATAGGCTCCATCTAAGAGGGAGGACATTGCTCTATTCTAGCTTTAGAGGGACCTTTTTGATCTTGTGATTCCAAAGGTGTTGTAGCTAAAGTCTCTGATGTATTTTTAGGAACTAGGGGTGCTCTTCATCATCTAAATCAACTAATATTATCGATGGTAGTGCTTCATCAAATGCCACATGTATTGATTCTTCTATTTTCCTTGTTCTATTATTATTATAGAATCTGAATCCCTTACTTGCACTACTATAGCCCAGAAAGATGGTTTCATTTGATCTTGCATCAAATTTTCCAAGATTGTCTTTTTTATTGTTTAGAACAAAACACTTGTAGCCAAATGTTTGAAAGTAAGCAACATTTGGTTTTCTTTCTTTCCACAGCTCATAGGAAGTCTTTTTCAGAATGGGTCTTATGAAACATCTATTAAGTACATACATGTCATGGATATTGATTCTGTCTAGTATCTATGATATAGTCCACTTTCACACAACATGGTCCCGACCATATCAACCAAAGTTCTATTCATTCTCTCTATAACTCCATTTTTTTGAGGCGTCCTTGGATATGAAAAATTGTGAGTTATACCATTGTTATCATAGAACTCTTAAAGCTTTATGTTATCAAATTCTCCTTTATGATTGCTTCGAATTGAAGTAATGCAGTATTTTTTTCTATTTGAAATTTTCAATTTTACCAACTCCGACCATTGTTTTATTTTTGTCTGCAAAGACAACATTACTTCTATCTTTTCTTTCAATGTAATTGAAGTGTGATATTTTACCTATTATGTGTCTTGAGCCACCGCTATTAACTATCCATTAATTTTCTCTTGTCTCTGCTTTGAAACATATATGCAAAAAACATTATCTCATTTTATGTACCCAAATTTTTTTGGGTCCTTTCGGATTAGTATCTTGCCCTTTCGGTCTTTAAATATACATTTGAGATAATTTCTCCTTTTTATGAAAGTTGCAAAAATGACTAATGTGACCATGTCTACCACAGTAGAAATATAAAACATATGAATGAGAATTGATATAATTTCTACTATGTATCAAGTTCATGCTATTTTGACTATAGCTACTGTTTAATTTGATAAATAAATTCTTGTAAGGACTAATATTATTGTTTTCATTGTATCCTATTCTGCCCTTATCAAACACATACTTACTGCTACTAAGTAATGCATCAAGGTTGTTCCTTCCATCAACGAAATTTGCTAGATCTTTTTCTAGAGATAAGATCTTTTCAACATTGTTCTCTTTCTCAAGTTCTAAGGTGACAACTTTTTCTTCCAACTATCTTACCTTTTCATAATCATTTTTTAGCGACTTATTTTCCAACTTCGCTATTCTTTCTCCTAGTACTTCCTTTTTAGAGATCTTTTGCTTATACTTAACTTTGAGAGACATATTCTTGGTCACCAGATTCTCAGTCATTGATTCCAATGATTTAATCTTACTCTTCAGAGATGCATCATTGCTCTTGGACTTCTCAACTTCTTTGAAATATTTCACTGTCAATCTTTTGACCTGATCATATAATTCATGATATGCATTTTTAAATTCATCAACTTCAATATCGGAGTCAGAATAGTATACCTTATCAACTCTTGATTCAACTATGAAGTAAACGTTGCTAACTTCCTCAGGTTCATCTTCTTCAAAGTTGTCAAAATCCTCGTCAGACCAAGCTGGAGTCATAACTTGCTTTCTAGGTTTCTTGCTCACTATTTTATCCTTTTGAAGGAGAGGACATTTAGGTCTAGTATGCCCAGGCTTCTTATAGTGGTAGCATATGATTTGTGTATTGCTACTACTGTTATTGCCTTTTGACAGGGGCTTATTTTTTCCATCCTTCTTGTTTCCTTCTCTTTTCTTTTTTAACTTTTTATAGAAGCGAGCCTAGTTTTTGACCACAAAGTTGAATTCATCATCTCCATCTATCTACAACTCAATGTCGCTTTTATCACCATTTGATTTGTCAATTGATTTTAGTGCCATTCCTTTTCTATCGGAGGATCCTTCATCTAACTTAAGCTCGGTTTCATAGATCATCAGATTTCCTCATAGCCAATCGAGTTAGATAATGTCTAGATCTTTTACCATTTCTAGAGTTTCACCTTATGTCTCCATTTTTTTTGGTAGTGACCTTACAATCTTTGTTGCGAGCTCGTCATTAGGATATATTTTTCCTAGATTCTTCAAAGTGGTGATGATGTTATTGAAGTGTCCGAAAAATTCGTCTATGATCTCTCCCTGTTTCATGTCGTATTAATGTACCAAAAGACTTATTCTATATTTCTTTACCTCATCCGTCCCTTCAAATGTAACTTGAAGTTTGCTCCACATTTCGTTTGCTGTAAAACCGTATAATTTATTTTCATATTCTTCTAGAGACAACACATATATCAGGTGATGTTTTTCCTTAGCATTTAATTGTACATTTTTCCTGTCAGCATCAGTCCATACTTCTACGTTATCATAAGTACGAATTGTAGATCCAACTTTAATCGCTTGTTATACTTCAATATCTACATCATCATCATCATCATCATCATTATCATCATCATCATCATCAATATCTACATATTGGAGATAAATGGTTATTCTCTCTTTCCAGTATGAGTAGTTATTTCCATTGAAGTAAGGAGGCTTTTTGACAAATTGTCCTTTAAAGCTTCTAAAGGTGTTTACAATGATCTATCACGTGTTGTAAAATATAAAAATGTGAAACCTCGCTCTGATACCAAATGGTTAAAGCAAACATATACAGGAGGGGGTGAATTGTGTGTGACTTAAAAATTTTTCACAAACTGCTTTCAACTAAGATAAAGACAAGTGCCTGTTAAAAATAAAAACAATAGGAACCTGTCATGATAGTAGCTTGTTAAACAACAGCATCCTGCTAAAGAATAAGACCAGTTAAAAACAATTTTAAAATAAAAGGCACCTATTGAAATAAAAGGAACCTTTAGAAAGTTATAAACAAAAGGAACCTATTTCAGAATTGAAAGAGCCTCGTGCTAAAATGAATATACACACAATGTAATGCCAAAATATAAAAGTTAATAGAAGAGAGAGAAGGATGCAGTCAATTTATACTGGTTCAGCTTACAACTCAAACTTAAGTCGAGTCCCAAAGTATCTAACTTGAGTGTTTCACTATGAAAAACCAAGTAGTAAATTGATGAGCCTCTCCACGCTCATAAGTTAATATTTTTCAAGGTTCTCTAACCTTCCAAACTAGTATTTTTTTAGCTAGCCTCTACAAGCTCTTAACAGAAAATGAAGTTTGCTTGATATGAGCAATGTTGATCTCTCTTAAAAATATTTTCACTTTTTAAAGAACAAGAGATTTTCAATGATATCACTTTCAAATGAATTTATGCTATAATTGTATTTGGAAAGTCTGATCTGTGTTTACAACTCTAATATGTGTTTGTAAAAGTAGTTGCTCTTCCTTAAGTAGGATTTTCTTTTAACTAGCCGTTACTTCACTTGCATCCTTAGTCAACTGGATGGATTTAATTCCGAATAACTTCGATGTCATCTTTGCCAAAAAATCTTCCAGTAATCACGTGACTAATATATGACCGTTATAATAAGTAGGATCCTTTCGAATAAACAATTTTTAATAAAGTAAGTTCATAAAGAAGGTTTCTCTAAGAAGAAAGGCAATCATTCCATGATTTTATTTCCTTTTGAGAATTATACCGTTATTTATATATAAGGAAATAAATTCAATTTGAATTTTGAAATATTATATAAGGTTATCATCAAAGTTGTTAAATATGAACATTGAGCTAACATTGTATGCATTGTTATTGATGCGTTCCAACAGTTGGAATGGTTCATCACCCCTGACATCAAGTTTTGAATTCCTTTGCTGTGGAAACCTTTCTTTTCGCATATGCGCCCAAACCTAATCACCTAGCTTGAAGAGAACTTGCTTTCTACCTTTATTTGCTTTTTATACATATATGTGATTCTTTTTCTCAATTTGTTCATGCACTTTCTTTTGTATTGTTTTAACCAAGTTAATATGGTGCTCACTCCCTCTCAAAGATGGTAATCCATGTAGTACCTCTTCCAGAAAAATATCATCATAATCTTGTAGTAGACTCACAAAGACACTAGTCAAATTTAGATCAAGGTCAGTGTTAGTAAACAAAGTTTCCTTAAACTGAATCAAGATTAAAGCTCTCTTGTCTAAGTATGCACTCTTTAATTCTCTCTCTTTTGTATAAAAGCATGGCTGTGTCTTAAATTTTTCACTTCTCTCAATTTGCTTTTGCTCAAATTTCATATTCTTTTCTTTCTTTTCACTTACTAACATCTTCTCTTTTGCACATCCCACTTTCTTTTCCTCACTTTTGCAGTCACTCACTATTGGGCCTTTAATTTTATTCTTTTCTCTCATGGCCTCTTTTCTCTCTTCTTTCTTTTTCACCTCACTAACTGAATCCCTGCACAACTTCATCCGCATATCTACCAATAAAGAATGCAACAACTACTTGCTTAGTAACTTTGACTTCACCACTTTCATTCAACTATTATAGTCTATATGGATTAGGGTGTTTATCACATTTCAACCCCAACTTTTCTGCCAAAGTAGTACTAGTCACATTAGTGCAACTACTCCCATCTATAATCATGCTATAAGCTTTCCCACTAACTAAGCATTTAGTATGAAATATGTTCTCCCTTTGTTTTAGGCTATCTTCCTTCACATTTAAGTTTATTGCACTTCTAGTAATAAAAGATTCACCCTTCATAACATAGTCAACATTCTCATCAACATTATAATAATCTTCTAAAGGTGGCATACTCAAATCACTATGATCAGACTCATTACCATCATCAGACTCAGAAACAATTTCACCACCCTTAATAAACATTGTCTTCCTTTTAGGACAATCAGATGCATAATGACACCCTTGACATTTCAAGCACTTAATATCCTTGTGTTTGGAAGGTTTAGAGGATGGATCAATAGTAACTTTTTGAATTGAAGTACTCTTGTCCTTGCCTTTGTTTGACTCATTGCCTTTCTCCTTGAAATCCGAATAGTGTTCCCTCTTCTTATCTTCATTTTTACTCCATTTTGGGTTCTATTTCTTGCTAGAATTTGAGAAAGGCTAGGCTGCCCTTCTTTGTTTTTGTTATCTCTCCACCTTTATGGCAATATTCACTAAGTCCTCTATCTCTACATAATGTTGCAACTTAACCACATCAGTAATTTCCCTTTTCAATCCACACATGAACTGAGCCATTGCCACCTCTTCATCTTCTTCTATGTTAGCTTTAGTCAATAGTATTTCTATCTTCATGTGATAATCTTCTACTAATCTAGATCCTTGTGCGAGTCTATGTAATCGCTGGTGCAACTCTCTATATTAATAATGTGGCACAAACCTCTTCTTTATCACTCTTTTCATCTCTTCTCAAGTGGATATGGGTTGTTCCCTATTCCTCCTCCTATTCTTTACCAATTCATCCCACCAAACTAATGCATAATTAGGGAATTCCACTGCTGCCAATCTCACTTTCTTATTTTCATAATAGTTATGACAAGAAAAAATCATGTCCACCTTTCTTTCCCATTCTAAGTACGCTTTAGCATCATTCCTTCTTTTGAAGGGCATAATTTTTATCTTGATGGCATTAATGTTGCTATTTTTTCTCTCCACTTATTCGTCCCTCCTTACTCTACCCCTTATGATTGTGCTGTATCTTCATACTCATCATACGTCCTTTCCACTTCTTCCTTTGATTCTTATAACTGCCAATTGATTTACTACATTTTGGATTCTACTGGCTTCATTAATTCTCTCATTCATCTCATCCATCATAGTAGATAACTTCTTGAACTCATTCATGAATGCCTTATACATCACTTTCAATCAGGCACATCGTCATCCTCCTCATGTAACGTTTCCTTTCCATCCCTTCTATTAGCCATTCTTATGATAAAAGCTACATGAAAAATGGTTAGCAATAAAAGATAACCTCACAAGTCACTCCCTTATGTGTTTCACTTAAAAGATGATACTCCACTTGTTTTTCACTCAAAATTGGGTTTTTCCTTCTTTTAAGCTTACACACTCAAGTCTCTTTCCAATCAAACTTGTTGTCATCAATTGCAATTCAAAATTTAATTTCCAGTTAAGGTAATGAACACATAACAAATTAAGATTTAGGAATACAATGAAAATAACTGAGAAAGACGATGGGCACAAAACTAGAAGCAAATATACCGAAATGAATGAAGGCAAAATGAGCACACAAGAGGAATGATATATGATGCCCAAAAAAAGGAATTTAAATTAACAAGAATCAATTTGATAATTATGTCGTAAATGGAAATAATAATAATAAGAGAAAAATAGAAACTTAGAATGAAGGAAAGACGCTAAATAAAATAGGAAGCCAAAAAAAGAAAATCTTATAATCATGTCAATCCCAAAGATATAATTTGTTTTTTTCAACTAATTTTTTTAATTAGTAATTTCTTTAACATTAGAATTTTCATTTTTTCATTTTTTCATTTTTTTTGACTTTTTTCTACAGAATAACAAGATGAGCTCTAATTTCAAATTCTAATGAAAATAATAGTAATACCAACATACAAACACAAGATAAATAAGAATTTATCCCAATCCAGACTCTGATACCAAATGATGCCAAAACTTAAGGTTGTAAAACTTGGAGCCCTTTAAACACAAACTTTAAGTAGAACATGAACAAGACAAAATCCCCAACCCTAATGAACCCCCAATTAATTATATGAAAGGAAACACATATAATAAGGTTGATTTGAAAACAAGAATAGAAATTCGCCACAAATGTTCACCTTAAAAAGAATTATAGTCTTGATATAATAGAATAAGACGAGCAATTCTCCTGTATAGAATTCATTTTTCATCCATTCTAACCCTGGGCATTGTTTATTATAATGTATTTATACCCCTTGAAAGATGGAACCTAACTATGAAAAAGGCCTTCAAACTTGGGCCTCCCATCAAAATAACTAAAACCCAAACTAATATTTCTAAAATACGACCATTAAACCTAAAAAGGTTTAAATTAAAATAAGACCAAAACATAAACAATAAGCTACCTAGCTTGATTAGTTTTGATGCTGTTGACCCTCATTGTCTCTTAAGATTCCATACCATCTACAATTCTGCCATATAGGATTGAAGAGCTTCTTTGAACTTTTTAGCTCTTAATCTTATTGTTGATCTCTCTAGCATTACTAGTTCATCTTTAGTTCCATTTTTTTTACAAAGTGCCATGTTCATGTTCATATCGTCTGGTCTCTAGTAAACATATCCTCACCACTTGTCATCTTCACAATATTCTTTAAAGTTAGAGTTGTATCTGTTTTTGAAAGTGAAGGGACTTGAATACATGTAAATATTTTTTTCAGGAGAGAAACATATTGAGATTATATAAACATTTCATATGGTATCAAAGTTAGGTTAAGTAAAACCCAGGTAAAAAGACACACACAATTGATTGAGTACCATAACTAGTGGAGATGATGAAGCCAAAGGCAATAATTCAAATATGTCCAAAACACTCCTAACAGATCCGACATCTCCATACTACTTGGCTTCAGTAGACAATCCCAACACAATGATTTATCCAGTAATATTGAAGGGGGCAATTATGAAGAATGGGCAAAGGCTATGAGAAACTCACTCAGAGCAAAGAAGAAACTTCTTTTTATCAATGACAAAATAGCAAAACTGAACCTGATGGCCTCGAAATATGAATTCTCAAATACTCAGGAATTTTTATAAGTTTGTATATGAATGTAGCTTCTGCTCTTTTTGGTATATTGTAAATTCTATGCTTATATGGTAGATATTTAATATAATTGATCCGTTCTTGAGATCTACTCTAGCCCATATGGAGGATATGAAAGATCTTAGTGCTCTAAAATACTTCCTGGGAATAAAAATAGCTTGTGGATTAAACGATATATTTCTTCATCAGAGGAAGTATGCTTTTACTATTGTTATGAAGCAGGCCTTCTTGATTTGAAACTAATAGCCTTTCTTATTGAAACAAATTGGAAGCTAGCCTTAGTAGAGGGGGTGAAACTTGAAGATCCAAAAATATATACAAGGTTGATAAGATTAATCTGTTAATACTTTCTTACATGATAAAATTCAGGATCTTGGAATCTAATAAATTTTCACAATAACATATGCGTACCTTGATCCATCGTATATCCGATACTTGATAATCTTCGATAATCTTTGCAAGATATCCTTTAGATTTTGTTTTCT
>JAOSBK010000001.1:20767199-20779031 GCA_027568895.1 Erythroxylum shatona | reverse complement strand
ATTTTAATTAAACCTAATATCTCTTATTCAAATAACTAATGGGATTTAATATACTTAAATGATTAAACCAAAATATACGGGTCACATATAATGAAATTATCTAACATAATATACTTGACTATTACACGACCTGAGTTTAGTTATGCGGGACATGTTCTTCTGCCGTTTATGCGGAGTCCAAAGTTGGATCATTGGGAGGCAACAATGTGGGTTATGCGGTATGTAAAAAGAACCCTAGTCAAGGAATCTTTCTTCATGCCTTTAGGATTTTGATTGGACTAGTTGTCCCTTGACTTGACACTAATTAACTAGATATTTTGTGATGCTTAAAGGGTTATTGATTTCATGGAAGATAACAGGACAACAACTCTTTCTTCTGCTAAAGAGGAGTATAGGTTATAGGTAATAGGTTAATGACAGATTTTACATGATCTCCGAGTTTCCCATCCATAAGCAATGAGATTGTCATATGACAACCAAGTTGCTTTACATACTGCAACAAATTCATTTTTTTCATGAGAAAATTTAACATATTGAAATCGATTTTCACTTTGTTCATAATAAAATTTTGTTAAAAAATTTGGTTAGCAGACATGTACGCAGTTACCATCAATTAGTTCACATCATGACGAAAGCTCTTGGTCAACAATAATTTGAAAATTTCCTTTGCAAGTTGGTCGATCGTACAGTTGCCAACTTGAGGGGAGGAAGTATTAACGGTACATTAATATATATCATACAAAGTAGTGAAACACTCTAGCTACAACCATCATTTGTGGAAATCCTAATAAGCTCTCTTAATTACACTAGTACGAAGCAGCACAAGGCTGTAGCTAAGCTCATAATTTTCGGAAATCCTAATAAGCTCTCTTAATTACATACAGTTAGAAAGCAGCAAAACACTATAGCTAAACCCGTCATTCGTTGAACTCCTAATAAACTGTCTTTATTACACAATAGTTAGAAAGCAATCAAATACTATAGCAAAACACTCATTTTGTAGCTTTTGTAAAACACCATTGACTGTCAAATGGATCACCAATTAGTCTATTGGCAAGCCGATGATCTATTTGGTATCAAATCACCCATTGTGTTTCTTTTTCTTTTTTGGGTAAGCTTAGATTAATTGAACTCCTTCAAAAATTGACTTTCAAAAATACTTTAACTGATTAATTTTAAAACATTAAAATTCCAATTTTAATAAAGTTTGATCCACAATTATTTAAAATTTTTAAAAGTTGGTTTGAAGGCTAAATGTTTTCTTTAATTTTTTTTTAAAATTCTTCTTAGATTATAAAAAATATTTATCGAATTTTAAATTATTAAAATGATTAAAATAAAGTTGAAAGAAATATTATAATCATACAAAACATTTCAAATAGTTTCATCCTTTTGTTTTTGATCTAATAAACTTGTATTATTTTGAAATTCTTTTGAATTACATATGTGTTAATTTTACTTATTTTTGAATGTTCAATTAATTTGATTATTTTTTTTGAATACAACATCTCAATAAGAATCTTATATGAGTTTCGCTGAAATACGAGATTGGAAGAGATTCAAAAATATACATGACTTTACCAGTAAGTAATAGGTAATCAGTTATATATTCTTTAAATTCATTATAATCGAGTTACCAAGAAATAATGAATTTAGTTATCATCAAAAATATTATAAGGTTGAATTTGACTTGATGGAACGAGGGGGAGAGCTGGCAATGGTAATTAGAAAACACCCGGTAGAATGTACTTTATTAGAAAACACCCGGTAGAATGTACTTCATTAACTAGTAATATCATACAACAAAGTATTATTCATAGTGCATCATATCCCTTTTCTTGTACGTGAATTGCCCCAAGTAATCTTCCACCAATTCCAGTAAGAACACAAACCAAACAAAACAAGAAGAAAGAAAATATACTTATACAGCACCACATTTCGCCGCCCATGTGATTCTCTAAGATAACCACAGCCCAATTAGGTTAAAAAGCAAGTGCATGATCTATATCCATCCAAGCTCTCCATAGCCCCACAAAACCCATTGGATGATACCAACAGGTCAAAAAGAAGAAATTAACGGCACTATGAGGAGAGGATGACATGCCAAGGCACACCATGCACAGGCCCAGACAGCACAGTTAAAACCAGATTGGCCTAGCCCAGAAAGCTCACGGTACTAAAAGAAGAAACGCAAGAATGAACTAAAGAAACAAGGACATGAAATAAGTACTGCCCAGATAGCTCGTGCCTAGTCATCTCCATGGATATACCAGCAAAGGAGCATGGTTGCGCAGCGACGAAGAACGTAGATCCTCGCGCGTTGCTCTTGAATTAAAAAAGCACACTTTCTTGTAAGACCCTTCTTGTTATTCTTTGCTTGGAATTTATTGAATGTCTTGTGGTTTACGTACTTCTCTGCCATTTTATTATTTGACTATAAAAATTGAACTGTAAAGAGAACCCAGAAAAAAGAAGAGAGAAAACAAAGAAAGCTCACTATTATGGAGCTACACCTACTGGTCCCTGGTGATTGCACTTCCATATTTATAGTCACCTACGCAGATATCCCGAGCCATAAGCAACTAGAACATGGTGCATGGTGTATGGAGAGTGGAAGATTCAACATTAAAAGACGGATTTTCCTTGAAACTAAAAAGAAAGATTTTTGCTTGCCATTAAAGCAAGGCAGTGAACTTGGCTCACCATTTCACATGAAGGATGGCAATGGCTGGATTGCAGAGATCTACAGGGTAGTTTTCCAACAAGGTAGGACGAACTTGGTCCAGTGCTGAGGAATAAAGATATGGTCTTAATCTTATTATTGTTCTTTAAGCGATTGATTTATATTGAAGCAACAAATAATTTGTTATTCTATTGAATAGTTGGATTTTATTCTTATTCCCTTTTGTCGGGTAGCAAAGTTTGTTTTTACAGTCAGTTAAGAAAGCCATATAAAATGTATGCTTACTGTACACATTTTGACATACGAAATGAAGCAAACATATTTCTTTTTCCTCTTCTATTTTTTTGATCCTAGTCTTGAACAATTTAGGTAGACGAGGTAGGTTTTCTTTGATCTTTCTTAGGGACATGCAAGTTCGTACCCTTTTCGGTGAAGACATTCTTACATCTATGTGTGTGCTTGCGTTATTCTCACGTTACTTCTTAACTCTTTTTCTGATCAAATCTGTTAAAGGAAATTATTGAGACAGTGGCATACAGGCATGTTCCGAGTTCATGGTCTAGTTACACAAAACCACACTCAATTAACTGATAAAACTCTCTATGTTAGCTCTTGGTCATTCTGTATAATCCAACCCTTTGATCACTACTCTTTAGTCTACATTCCATTGTTACAAAGTAATTCAAAAGTGAAAATAACTTTTAAATAATCAAAACAAAATCGTAAGTTTCATTCTATGTTCAAAACTACCACAGATTTAGTGCGATTGGAGCTATCATATTTTTAGTTCTGAAGCAACTAAAGTTACACCCAGCTGAAAGGAACAAATCAAACAGGGAAAGTACAAGTAGATCTACAAGTCTATCCTCGATAGTAAACATGCTTAGAAGATTAATGAAAACTAATTTTAACAGTTATAAATAAATGATCAATGGAGAATAACATTTTTGGAACGCGAAATGGGTAACATAAGGAAAAATTATTAATATCTAGAATGATGTGAGATAGAGGAGCAGTAAGTACCTGCTAAAAAGTAAATGATGGCATGTATTCTTCCGCTTCTTGTCAAACCTGTAATAAGCGGAATAATGTTGAAGATGAATGGAATATATTGATACACAGAAATATGACATTCAATGCAATTCCTGGGGCCAGTTTTTCAACAAATGTTCTAATAGTTTGCCATAATAAACTCCCTCGATAAATGTCATTTTAATAAAGGCATTGAAGAATGTTATTCTAACCAACATTTTCAATGTTTTGCTCATTCGTAAGGATAATATTCTATCAAGTTAGTTTGCTAAAAGTTTAGAGGATTTGCAAACTGATATTTGAAGCATGTTTTAAATTTGTTCTTCAATTATAATAAATGCATTTATGTGTATAAATCATGAGTTGTTATATGCGTTTGAATCAATTGATTTATGAAGTTTAATGCCTATTGACTTGCGTTCCATTAATTAAAGATTACATCATCTTGAATTAATCTTATGCATTGAGAACTTTAAGATCACATATAGTAAAAAGGCATTAGTTTATAACTGATCATATCTAGAGCAATAAGATCATCCCACGTGAATTCCATTGCATTTGTATGGCTATTGATATAAAATATCGTGTTATATTTCTTAATTTACCCTCAGTGATTAAGAAATGGAATGTAATTTGATCGTTTCAACATAAATGCATATGAATCATTTGAGTTAGAAATTTAGCCCATAAGCAATTATTGTTGTTGATTCATTTTATCACATGATTTATATTGGTAAAGCATGATTATGCTTGTTTGTCTTAATTTTGTATGTTTATAATTATTTTGCAATCATTCAACTTGTGAATTTTTCTGATATGAAATATGACGTTCTTAAGTTAAAAGGTGATAACTCTAAAGTTTGGAAGGAGAAAATTCTTCTTCACTCAAGGTGGATGGATATTAATTATGTTAATAGGAACGATGAATTAGATTTTATTACTGAAACTAGCCTTTTAGATAAGTTTGATCTTTATGAAAAGTGGGAGTGATCTAATCGCATTATTGTAATGTTCATAAAGACTAAGATCTTGGTTGGTATTCAGGGTTCAGTTGATCGACATGATAATGTCTATGCTTTGTTAAAGGCTATAGATGAGCAGTTCTTGTCTTTAGGCAAGGCACTTGCTAATACCTTGATTATAAGATTCTCATCTCAGAAGCTCACAGGTATTAGAGGTATGCATGAGTACAAATAGGGGATATTATGGCTAATTGAAGGCAATTGAAGTTGATATGTTTGAGTTTTTCTTTGTGCACTGCATTTTAAATACCTTGTCACCTCAATATGGACCTTTCAAATTCTCTTAAAACATATATAAGGATAAGTCATCAATTAATGAGTTGATGAGTATGTGTGTGTAAAAGGAAGGAAGGTTGTTTATGGTGGTTAAGGAATGTGTGCATCTGGCTCCTCAAATAAAGAATAAGGATCAATCCAAAGAAAGGGAAATATAAAGATACTTCTCCATGATAAAATAGCAAAGGAGTCTAAGTGTATCTTTTTCAAAAAGAAGGGACACAGGAAAAATGACTATCCCAAATTTTAGGCTTGTTTTAAAAAGAAGGAACTTTCTCTTATTTATTATAAGTCCAATATGGTTGATATTTTTCATAATACTTAGTAGATTGATTCTAGTTTTGCAATCCATGTTATAAACTCCTTGTAGGATTTAGAAAATCTAGGAAAGCTAGCAGTAAGTGATTGGTATATCTATTCAAGCAACAAGATTAGTTCACGTGTGAAAGTTGTTAGGACATGCGGATTAGGTCTTCTTGGTGACTTTGTTTTAGTATTAGAAAAGACCTTTTATATATCATATTTTTCTAAAAATTTCAAAACTTTTACCTTTTGGATATTTCTTAAACTTTGGCGATTGTATTTACTTATTTCTTAATACTAATCTTATTAGGAATGATACATCATCTAATGGTCTTTACTATATAAATTTACGAGTTGAAGCACTTTATGCATTGCATCATAATGATAATGTTGGCATTAAAAGATATGTTATAAATAAAGATTCCTCTATTTTGTACCATTTGAGATTTGGAGATATCTCCATAAAAAGGATTGATTAGTAAATAATGAAATATTTGGTGCTCTAGATTTTACAAACACTTGTATGGAATAAAAAGAGAGGTGTTAAAAAGAGTTACACTTGTTGTTCGAATAAGGATTCATATCATCAAAGGTGCTTCATCACCTTCATTGATGACTACTCACGGCATATGTATCTTTGTTTCCTTGAACTTAGGAGTGAAGCACTAGTTGCTTTTAAGGTTTTCAAGGCAAAAGTATAGAAACGATGGACAAGCATTAGGTACTTTTGTTAAGTTTATAGCAGAGTAAGTTATTATTCCTCACCATGCCTAGTTTTCTCGACCATAATAGTGTAGTTGAAAGAAGAAACTAAACATTATTATAGATGTTGCAAAGTATGTTGGCTAGCTCTAAGCTTCTTAAATTCTTATAGATTGAAGATGTTAAAATGGCTGTGTACATATTAAACTAAGTTCCAACCAAGGTTGTTCCTAAAACACCAATTGAGTGATAAGATATTATTTGGTTATGTTAATTGGAAATATAACTTTTTGTTTTAGCTATATTTTGGTGCTTAAATAGGAAAATTAATGTTTGTTTTGTTTTAGGAGATGACAAGTAGAGATTGCATCAAATTGGGATATTATTGGTCAAAATCATGAATTTTGGAAAAAGTTGGCATATTACTGTAGTAGATAAGGTGAGATCACACCTACTGTCATATTCACTTCAAGAGTTAGAATTCAATTAGGAAACTTCTTTCCATGCCTATTATATAAGTATTTATATTTTTTTAGACAGGAACCTTTGCAAAATCAAAGTAGACTACGTTTTGAGTAGGAACTAAGAGAAACACATGTCTACTACCTTCTCTTTTGTTTCTTATTAGTTTCTCTTAATCTTTCTTCTTTTTTTCTATTTTTTAGTGTTGGAAGTAAAGTATTTTATGACTAAATGCAAATATTCTAATTTAAGGGAATTCAAAACTGTAATTGTAACCTTATGAGGTTCTGCTTTAAACTTATATTCTTATTTTTATTTCAAGTATTTCTTATTTTGTGTTCTTATATTTCATAAATAATTAATATTGATTGCTCTGACAAATTAATTTGATGTTGATTATTTTATAACTATTCATGAATTCGGTGATTTATAATTTTCATAAATGATTAGTACAAGTAGAAAAGATGTTATTTATAAATTTGTATATTTAACTTATGAGAAACAAGAAAACTAAGTTGAATAGTTATAACTATCTCAATTATTTAATTTAGGATCTAGTCATTTTTACGAAACTTATTGCTATCACTTAATTGATATGGAATGTTATCATACCCAATCAATTAATGGTAAGTTTTAGTTTGAATACTGGGTTTGAATTAATAAATTTAGAAAAATTTGAGACTTGTCATGGCTATCCTAATATGTTTCAAACTAACTGTTTGAATTGTGAAAATTATTCTTTTTAGACCAATGATTAATGTTACGATTAGATGAGATATTTTCCTTGAGTCAGAGTTAAGTACTCTTGAAGTTCTCACTTTTATATTCAATTGATTTATTTTATTTTCTTGTTAATTTTAGTAAAATAGTTAATTAATCATAAACCCTTTTTTTGTAAATTAAAATTAAGAAACTAGTTTTTACTTATCTTAGGATTCAATATATGTCCATAACTACTACAAGAGTTTAAAGAATCATAATTAATTTTTAGAGCTTCGATAACCTTATCAAAATTTTGATTCCATTATCATGGAACTATTTTAGTTTCTTAGTTTTTTTTGCATGATTTTACAGTTTATTGTTAATCTCTTATGTTGTATAACTCTTTCTTCTTAGACAAGTTAATTGCAATTTAATCCTAAAATTGAGAAGACAATGCATCTTTTAAGAAAAGAGACTAGGCAAGGAAACTGTCATTTAGCAAGGAAGCAATCATTCACCTCCATAAATGAAAGTTGAGATAGATATAACAATTGGTGAAGATTCTAATTTCGAAGAAGTTAAAGAAAAGATGGCAAATCCTAACACTAGAAATTGAGGGAGTTAGTGACACTAAATTTGAATGAACAACCATTATGCATATGAGATCCAAACAGTGAGATAAATTTTGAATTGAAATCTAGTTTGATTCACTTTTTCGCCATTTTTCATGGTCTTGAAGGTGAAGATCTACATAAACACCTAAAGGAATATTATGTTGTTTGCTCTGGAATAAAGTCACATTGGGTGATAGAAGTGTTAAGTCAAGAAGACTTCACTTCTATTAATTTTGATGACAATCAAATAATAATAATCTTATAAGTGTGTGAATTGTTTTGATAAGTACGCAAAAAAATGTAAGTGACACATAGTCAACACCAGAAGATACATGGTCAAACCCAAAAGATGTGTAGTCAAACCTAGAAGATACATGGTCAAACCTAGAAGATATTTTAAAATCAAGACGAATGACGTAAGAAGGTTAAACTATAGAAAGTCAACATAAGAAGATACACATCGACACTAAAAGAAGCATGGCAATAGAAGAAGTGTGACACCAGAAGAAGCGCGACACTAGAAGAAACATAGTACCAAACGATGCAAATGGAAACTATTCTAGAACGTTAGTCAGTTAGTTAGTTGGAGTTAGTTACATGACTCAACTAATAATAGTTTTTAAAAGATTCAAGAAGCAGTTTCTCAAAAAAACAGTTGAAGATTTAGGCTATAAATACTAGGTATAGTCATAAACAAAAAATAATGTTTTTACGAGAGATAAAATTTGATTGTACAATACTTAGAGAAACTCTGTATTCAAGTGTGAAAGAAAGAGAGCAAATACATCTGTAACGTGAAACTTAAACAATATCTTTCCAAGAGAAAGAAAGGGTAGAGCCTGGAGAGGCTAAGAAAGCAGATAAAAATACTTTGTGAAAGAGACTTGAAGATGCTCTGCAAGTGTAGAAACAATACTTGTAAAGTTAAAGAGTATAGTGAAATCTTAGACAAACTCTGAGGACTGGACGTAGCCCAAGGTTAAGGGTGAACCAGTATAAAATCGCTGTGTCTATTCTCTAACCCTTATCTTTTAATTTTCTTATTGTTAAAAGAGTATATAATAATTTTTGTGATTGCATTTCTCATTGACTTTAGTGAACTGTTTTTGTGATCATCTAAATTTGTAAAGAAATTCAAGAAATTTCTAAAGATTAATATCTTTGAAGATTTTATACAATTCAAATCCCTTTCTTGTGTATTTTACATATTATACGTGATTTCTATATTAACAAGTGATTTACTTCAGTTGGTATCAGAGCAAGGTTTCCAAGAAACACTGTTACAAAGTGAGGATAAAGATCTATGGCTGAATAACATGTTTTTATAGCAGAAGGTGCTTAAGTCATAAGACCCTGTGCATTCATTGGTGAAGATTATCGTTATTGGAAGGACATGATATGGCTCTTTATAGAATCCACACATATATTGATCTGTGGGATATCATTGAAAATGGTCCTTATACAGCAACTGACAACAAAGGGAATAACATCTCTAGTGACAAATGGTCGGTTGATCAAAAAGCTCACTTTCAGTTAAACTCAAAGGCCAAGATCTTTTTAAGTTATGCTCTAAGCAGGAGTGAATATGATAAGGTTCATTGATGCGAATTTGCAAAGGAAATGTGGGACACATTAGCCATTACACATAAAGGCACAAATCAGGTGAAAGAATCCAAGATTAGTATTCTTGCTCATCAATATGAGTTGTTCAAGATGAAAGATGATGAGGCTATTGATCAGATGTTTGGACGATTCCAAACAATTGTTAATGGACTTAAAGCTCTGGTGAGAATCTACACCAATCAAGATCATGTCAGAAAGATTCTTAGAAGTCTTCCAAAAAGATGAAGACCCAAAGTATCGACAATACAAGAAGACAAGGATTTCTGAAGCTAGATGAATTGCTTGGTTCACTGAAAATTCATGAAGTAGAGCTTGATGCAGAAGATAAACCCAGAAGAGATAAACCTATTACATTAAAGGCTAGTCAGAAGAATCAGAAGATACAAAAAAAATAGAAGCACATCTTCAAAAGCATTAAAGATTGAAGAAATCAAGAATGATGATGCTAGTGAATTTGATCAGGATTCAAGTGAAGATGATGATAAAATATCCTTCATTTCAAGAAAGATTAGGAGGATGTAGAAAAAGAAATCAAGGGGAAATGAAGACTTCTCTTTTAAAAAGAATAGCAAAGACGATTCAATGAATGAGAAAAATTCTATCATCTACTATGAGTGCAATAAACCAGGACATTACAAGTCTGAATGCCCATTGATTAAAAAAACAAAAGAAAAGTAAAAAAAAGAGCAAGATGGCAACGTGGGAAGATCTGGATTCGTCTGAATCTGAATTCAACTTAGAAACATCAGAGCAAGCAAATATATGCTTGGTAGTTAAAAGGGAATGTGATGATGAGGTAATTGCTAACTTTGATGATCTTCAGGATGCTTATTTAGAATTGTTAGAACATTTACATGTTATCTTAAAACAATATAGGATATTAACAAAGAAATTTGCTAAAAATTTGAAGAACACAAAACTTTTAGAAAAAGAAAACATCTGCCTTAAGAAACAAGTAGACGATATGCAAAAGAAAGTAATTGTAGATAGATCTAAGGAAATTAATCAAATAAAATAAAGGATTAATAGTCTCTCAGCAGATTTATCAACATTTACAGAAAGTACAAAAAGGATGAATGATATGATTGGAAGATATAGACATCCAAATGATAAGAGTAGTTTAGGTTTTAATAATAGTAATGTTCTTCATAATAAGAGCTTTGTTCCTAATAGAAAGAAAATGAAACAATATTCTTATTATTCGATGAAAAACTGTAAGGCTAACCCCAAAGGACCCAAGAAAATATGGGTACCTAAAAAGGACATAATATATACTGCAGATCTCCTTTTTTGGAAAAAGCAACCATCATCAATGGTACTTAGATAGTGGCTACTCGCAACATATGATGGGAAGAAGGTCTGTATTCCTAGACCTCCAACATAAGCAAGGAGGATTGGTAATTTTTGGAGACAACTAGCAGGGCAAAATAGTTGGAATCGACAAAATTGGTAAAGATTCTTTTTTGTCTATTGATAATGTTCTACTAGTTGAAGGCTTAAAGCATAATCTAATTAGTGTAAGTTAATTATGTGATTCTGGTATTGAAGTATCCTTTAATCAAAATTCTTGTGTAGTCAAAAACAAGGATGGTTCTATATTCTTTTCTACTAAGAGACGAAATAATCTTTATAAAATTAACTTAGACGATTTGAAAAATCAAAATATTTCATGTTTTATATCAACAGATAAGGAAAAACTGATTTGACACAAAAAAGCTAGGTCATGTTAGTTTTAAACATATTTCCAAGTTAGTTAGGCATTGTAATGTTGGACTTTCTGAGCCCTTTTGTGATTGTTCTGTATTTGGAGATACTATTGTATATTGATATATATATGGTTGTGTATGAGTTCAAAGATGAATTTGAACCCTTTTGGTACGTATGTCAATGATTTATAATGTTATACGCCCTTATATAAACTTAGAATTCATCAGAATGTGAAATCTTAGAGATTTCTGACATATAAACATTTAAGTGTGAAAAATAGAGTCCATTGGATGGATATGACCATGGTGGTTAAATTAAACATGTTCTAATGTAGAGGTGATTAGACATGATTTATAGACTTATTAGCCATTTAGAAAGCTTAATTGGAAAAGTTGATGTACATAAGGACTTATTTGCAAATTGTTAAAAGTTAAAAAACTTAATAGTATTTTTTTAATTCTTTGAGGACCAATATGTAATTTTACGAAGTTAAGGGGCTTAATTATAATTCTCAAAAGTCCAATGACCAAAATAAAAATAAAAGTTTTGGTGATTCCCAAATTTTTGGCTTAATTGTAAATTTAGGAAAGTTTGGAGGGTAAAATGGTAATTTCACATAAGCTAAGGGCAAAATGGTAATTTCATCCCATTTGGTCAAAGAAGAGTCAATATTCTAGACCCTTCTTTCACTTATGGCCGTGCATCA
>JAOSBK010000001.1:20729537-20755240 GCA_027568895.1 Erythroxylum shatona | reverse complement strand
AAACTTCAAACGAACTTTGACTGATCATAATTCTCACTCCCGATATCGAAAAATATCAAACTTTATGTCTACGAAAAGCTCTTGACATAAACTTCAAGTTTCCAGAAGATCATTTCCTCAAATTTTGCCTCAAACAAAAAGTCAACTCTCAAGTCAAACATTTTTATCACTATTCATCCCCAAAGTCAAACTTCCTAATTTCTTCAAATTTTCACACTTTTTCTTTTTAATTCTTGCTATTTAACTTCATTTCAATCAACTCATCCACTTTCTTCTCATAATCCATATAAGTTCACTCAAATATCAAAGTCTTCAAATAAACATTTCTTTTCTCGTAAATTTTTCTTAATTTCATCAAATTTCCTTAAATTCAGAAATTGTCTTACCAATTTCTTTCTCATTTAAATTTATTTTAATATTTCTAATTTTCATCAAAAGTTCGGGGTCCAACACAATAGGCCTTATAAAGGAACGTCCAAACAAAAGCAAGGAGACATTTGATGGAGAGGGAATATGGTACATGGGAGATGTGCCAATGACTAAGGAGTCTTCGAGGAATTCACACATAAAGGAGTATCTATATATTATTTCAACAAGTGCGTCAATTTCTTCTGGTGGGGGTGGTTTGTTAAACCCCTAAGTCTATGATAGCAAAATCATGCGGGCATTGGCGAGCCTTGACCAGTGTTCGACATATAGAACAATAAGACAAGGCAAACAATTGCGAGGAGGTAAAGAGAAAAGGGGGCAATGTTAAGCGTTGGCATGCATTGGTGAACATTGGCAGAAATCTTCAATGAGATGCAAGATTCAGATGTAAGTCAAAAAGAAGGCTTAGGATGGACGTCAAGTGGAAGGTTAGTTGGATCACACACATGGTGGGAATATGTGAGAATTCCAATGTGACTTAGCAAGTAGATCAAGCATGGTGCGAGTTTTGGGAGAGTTTTGGACCTTGTACGGGCTGACTTGACTAAGGATAAATTATTGATGGACTAAGGACTTAATGTGTGCTCAAATGGATGAACCATGGCTAATGAAGTTAGCATGGATAAGCATTGGATGGACCAATGTGCTATTAGCTTGGATGACTCATCGTCAACGAATAGAGATGAGGATATCTTGAATGATGTGGCAGATAAGATCACAGCGGATGACAGCTCTAAGCTATAAAGATTATATGTAAGGATCATCTGAAAATAAAGGAGATATTTGTGGATATGGATAGATCATTCCTAGATAGATGTAATCTTTTATCTTGTTATTGTGATGTAGCTTAATCCTATTAGATAGGGTCCTAATTGAATGGGGATGTCATCAATTAGTTAGTTTAATGTAATCTAATAAGGATAAGATTGTGATTTTAGCTAGTAGAGTTTTGTTATGATTCTAACTTTGTCATCTAGAGGTGCCTATAAATAGCTCATTTGAGTCTTGCTCTTCTCAAAGAAGGGGGTGTAAGAGAGACACTCTGAACAGTGAGTGTGGGAGACACTTAGATATTGAGAGAGTATTCCTATGTATATTTTGAGGGAAGTAATAAAGGTTAGATTTTTAGCTATATCTCTTTCTCATGCTCTTTTGTTGCCATGTTTATTTAGTTTTTTCGTAGTTTTCTTACAAGGGTGTGAGAGTAAAACACTATGAAGGTCATGAGGCATTCGAGAACAAGTATATTGGACGACGATCATGAGATAAGGCTAAATCTTGCTTTGATGGAGCTAAGTGAGATTGTCATGCAAAGGGGTTGGCACATCTTATGGGACAAGTTCGTGCTTGAAGGAAAACCTTTGTAATGGCATTCATCACAAGCTTTCCCATCACAGGCCTAATATAAGTGCGGTTTACACTAATCGGGATCTATTTTTCTCTTAGAATTTAGTGACTTGGATCATTTATTGGGCTACTTTGTTATCTTTACTAGATCAAATTATATTACGTAACCAATAAGTTATTAAAAAATGATAAAATGCAATTAATCCTTGTCCAACTCTATAGAAAATGTCAAAAATATTCAACACCTGTTAGGAATAATCAAAGACAAATCACTAAAATTAAAGCCTTGGTACAAAGAGAAAGTGGAGAAGAACCCATATATTGATGTTAATAGATTTTCATGTAAACATGAAATAATGGTCATGTTAGAATTGATACTATGGTACTTCACAATTTTCCTTTTGTATAATCTTAAAAATTTTCTACCAAGCCTTTGAAGGGAATTACAAAAAGCCCTCCAGTTATAGGGAGCAGGAATCTTAAAGCAACTTTATTAAAATATAAACCACAACTTAACATCTCTTTATAGTCATGAAGCACAGTTGCTTCTCCTACTTTTTCATTTGACATCTCTTTTTCTATCTATATGTTGGACAATATTTAATTATTTTTTTAATTTTTCAAATAACTTCCCGATTAAGTTACGTAATTTAATCTAAATAATGATAATAAAATGGCCCAATAAATGATCTAAATCACTGGGTCAAAGTTTGGGTAGAAAATGGTTCTTGATCAATATGGATCGGACCTATATCCAGCCTGTGATGGGGAAGCCTAATATAAAAGCTATATATAAAGGTCAAGGTCTCTTGCAGTTGCTTATATCATTTGCAAGTATAAGGATTCTCTGACCTATTAAGAGTGCTTATGTTTTGGGAAAACTGTAGAAAGATGTTGACTACATTTTGGTGAGTAGTTCCCATGAAGATAATAGTGGACTCACACTTGTTTCAGCTTTGGAAAAGTCATTTGAAGTTATAGAATAGAAATTAGATATTTTCCTCATTTCTTCATTTATTGCCCTTTTATGTTCGATCCGGTATTTGTAACTAAGTTATCGTTACATGTTACACTTAGTACTAGAGCGGTGACGTGATCGGGTGGTTAAAAACAAAGATTTTTGGTTTTTTTCTCCATAAGGCTTTCGAAAAGTTAACTTCTATTTCTGAAGTTTTTCTTGCTTTTTATTGCATGAAAGTAGTATACATGTGTTTAGCCTTAAGAAACGAGTTAAAAATGAGTCCGAGAGCATAAAAAATTGGCCCGAAGCACGTCAAAATTTGCCATTTTAAGACTGGACGATAGAGACTATCAGCACATGCCCAACGGTAGGTGGTACATCTAGTGTGTGCGTTGTACATGCCAGACACATGATCGACATGTGGGTGGACAAGAAAGAGCCACCTGTCGCCACGTACGATGCACGTGCTTGTCGATAAGCCCACGTGGGCACACGTCTAGCGCGTGCCACACATACGCCATACAAATTGAAGACACGTCAATGCCCTCCCATGCACTGCTGATGTCATTGGATGACATTAGCGCTACAGTGCGCTAATGCTGTGTTAACATGTACTGACATCAGTATGCTACAATTTTAACAAAAACACACATAAAAATTTCAAATTTCCCATAAGGTTTCCCCAGGGTGTTTTGGGTCAACTTCCGAGTCTGAAAAATTCATAAAGTGAAATTTTTCATTTTTCTAGATTTATTACATTAGTAATATATTAAATTATAACTCTAGAAGAGAAATTAAGGTGTTTTGAATATGATTTCAAGTAAATTTTCATGCTTTGGACATCACATAAGGGAGATACTTCAAGTTTTTATTTCTCAAGTCTCATATTTAGTGTTCAGGATTGTATAATAATTACTCAAAAAAGGAATTAAGATATTCTGAAGCCATTTTTTAGTAAATTTTCATGCAATGAATTTGTTATAAAGGAGATACACAAGGTTTTAGTGTCTTGAGTGGTCGGTTCAGTGTCTAGTAATGTACGATGGTCCCTCTACTGAGATTTTTCTTTTACGAAAGTCTCAAATGAAGTTTTTAGAGAATGTCTTCAGTAACAGTGTGTGACAATGAGACTATGCATGTTACACTGTCACATACCATAGGCCCATCAAGAATGTGAGGATGACATAAAGATATATCCCTTGTGTTTGTGGAATTTTTGAGTGCTGATGAGGATGTAGTCACCACAGTGGCTTTCAAGTCAGTATTTTGAATTGTTATGCTTACACGTTAGGGGATGTCTATGATCTTATGTTTGGTTATTCTGCTCACAGGTGTTAGCCTGACATGAGATTTTGAGATGTGCATAAAGGCATTGGATAGAGGAAAGTCATTGCTTGAATGATCTATTTGCCCACATATGGTAATGTCATAAGACTTTATGGTTTATACTTTGATTGCTTTTATGTGGAAGTCTAGTTGCATATATTATGTATTCAGCTCACAGATGTTTCATAATATGTGTGACTGGATTTTCAGTAAAGATATTGTTTAATGGCTTTGAGTATCACTGTTATCCTACATTTATGCTTATTTAAACATTATCATTTTACAATCACCTATTCGCTCAATAAAATTAGTGTCACCATTGAAACCTTGACCGATTTCGATAAGAACAAGTGGCCAGTTTTGATATGAAGAAGTGGACAGAGAATGTATTGAATGCTATGGAGATAACTGAGGTTGATATGGCCATACGGATGGATAGGCCATCTCCACCTACATCTATGAGCTCTAGAGCTCATAAAGTAGCCTATGAAGCCTAGGATCAGTCTAACAGATTATGTCTTATGACCATTAAGAGATTCATACCTAACCATCTGCTTGGTGGACTTCCGGACACAGATATAGCAAAGGAGTTTCTTGGTAATGTCTCCCATATGTATACAGTCTCACCTAATGTTAAGACAAATGCCTTGATAAAAGAATTATTCTCCATTAGGTATATAGGAGAAGGGGGAGTAATGGAGTACATATCAAGAATAATTCATCTTTATAGTAGAATGAAGATGTTGAATATTCCTCTTCCTAATGTCTTCATAATTCACCAGACTCTGAATACACTTCCTCTAGAGTTTAGTAATCTGGTGATGACATATTATTCGCTGGATGACGAATGGGACTTCAATGCTTTGATTGCCCATTGCATTGTTGAGGATGAGAAACTAAAGCTTACTATTCCTAAAGCCCTCGAAGCAACTAAAGGGAAGGCAAAGATGAAGCTCACTAAGATCAAAGGTATAAAGACTAAATCTTCTCCACATACTGATGATAGTGATTAATACCTTTCTAATCATTAAGCCCTTGGAGGTTTAATAAAAAATATTCCAAGGATTGCACTATAGGGTACAACCTCAGGTCGTTCTCTTAATTGGAACCTAAGTGAATGGACCTATGTTAACCTATATGTCATGAAATGCAAGCTAATTGTGTAAAAAGGGGTTTGGTTTTAAAATCATTAACTCAAACTAAATTGAATTGCAAAAATTTTTTTTATTTTAGTGAATCAGAAAATTGGAAAGGTAAAAACAATTGATTAATAAGGATAAAGTCCTATTGAAAATGAGCTCTAGCTATCATAGTTCGAAATTGATTATTTTTATAGGAGTAGAAATCAATAAGTTTCAAATTGCTAAACCTTAAAGAACTCTTTAGGTCCAAGATCTTAATCAGTGGGACTCCATTTCTTAAAATCCTATTAAATGCTCTTAGTGTATGTAGTGGGATAAATCTATGCAACCAATCAATTGAAATCTAGAATTAAGTCAATATCAAACATAACCATGTAAGATAGGAGAGAATCAAAGATTACAAATAGACATATATGAAACTTCATATATTTAAGTGCAAGGTCTACATAAGTGAATCCAAACTACAAAATATGAATATCTATAATTTGTTTACAACTATAATCGAAGAGCCCAACCATGCATTACAAATCCTAAACCTAGGAATTTATAAAGTAAGAGCTGAACTATGGATTGAACTACTCCCTCTTAAGTTCATGAAACTCCAGCCATCACTACATCTTCAAGAGGAAACGAAACGCCTAGCCACGCATAGCTCTCGAAAGCTTCACAACTTAGAAGGAATTAGAGGCACCCATGGTGGAAGATTGATAGTGAAAAATAGCTAAAGAAAATTAGGGTTGGATAAAAGAAAAGATCATGAAGGATGTTTTGGAGGCTAAGTTTGTGATATCTTCTATCCTCCACTCTTACTTGCTAAAAATAGGGTTTCCAAGTAGGTATCCGAGCCCGTTTTTACAAATAGGTAAGTGAGTTTCCAAAAATAGCTCGGGTCTAACTGTAGTTTTCATCGCAGTGAAAGAATAAGTTTGCTGCGGCGAACTTTTGCCAAAAGATTTTACTAGATTTTTGTGTGACTTCATCGCGGCGATGCTAGATATTCGCCGCAGCGAAATTTTGTTGCTACTTGAATTCTCTAGTTTTCGCTACAACAAAAGAAGATCCACGTCGTGGTGAACTTGCCTATTGGTGTTGTTGACTTGTGTTCTTGAATTTCTTGGTTTCCACTCTAGGCTCTACTTCTTGAGTGTCCTGCAATGAAAAATAATAGTTTGCAGTATCCATTGTCTTAAAAATCAACTGAGTGCAATTAATATCTATTTGTGACAATTTTACCTTCAAACTACATTAATTCAAAACAAACGCTCATAAGCTAAATTAAACACAATATCCAATAATAAGAGCTAAGAAGTATAACAAAAATCATGAAAATATCACCAAATAATATAGAAAACTTAGGTTCAATCTAATTCTCCCACACTTAGACCTTTGTACTCCTGGACAAAGCTTATAAAAGTCAAAGAGATACAAGTGCAAAGAAAAATACTGACCATACTTAAAAATGAGAGCAAAAAATCAGTTAAACTACTTTCTCAAAAATCAACCAAAGTAGACTGAAAGAATGCTAAGAAAATAAAAACTATAAGTATTTAATCCAAGAGATTGCGAAAAAGAGATTTCTCTCAAGGAAATGTGTTTAACTCTCAACTCACTTGTCTTCGGATAATTTCACTATAAAATCTGCTTAATCCCTTCTTTACCATAAGCTTGTGATAATTCTACTTCTCCACCATAAGAACTATAATTTTGAGAATCAAGAGGACTTTCGGGTTTGTAATGTACAGGAAGGCCAAATGAAATGGATTGAATAAAAGAAGAAGATGAGTACATGCATCACAATTATTTTCCACGTAAAACACACGTCAACGATGCGTAAGAATATATTTTATCAAAAAGTCTCACTCTCTTTTTTATTTTTTATTTTTTTCTTTGGCTTTTCTCAGTAACTTTTCTCTTTTGAGAAAGCTTTCTGTTTTTTTTTTTAGTTTTGGAAATTTTTCTTTCTTTTCTTTTTGAGAAAGCTCCATTCTTATTTTTTTTATGTTTAACTAGAGATCAAATATTTACATCAATTATGGAAATATGCATGCAATAAAAAAAGATAGCTCAAAGGCGCTAATAATGGTTAACTGTTTGGGGCTTGTGTTTAGGTAAGAAAGGTTTTGACAGAATGCCTCTATCATATTAACAAAATTTTAGTTCATCAAGCTTTGATCAATAATTAAAACAAGTTTCATAGAGATATGAAATTAAGCAGATACACACACAAATGAAAGAATTAAAGCCCAAATATCCTTCCAACAAGGTTAGTATCTCAATTAAGCAATCTCAAGGTTTAAAAAAACACATAATGCTACTTTTTCAGCTACCCTCACTTGCCTCTCGTGAAACATTGAAAATGGAATTAACCAAAATAAGCTATCATTTGAAAACACAGATGGTTTTCTAAAAACACATGGACAACTTTGAAATTTGCAAAATCTTCAAAACACAGGAATAAAAAGTATCTAATTTAGGAGAACCATTGAAATGAGGGAATTAAAACAGAATTTATTTAAAATGTTGTTTTTTGTTTTAAAAAATTTATGAAAGAGGTTGACTTTCACCGCAACGACACTGAAAATGAGCAGCTTCACCGCGACAAAATATGACAGAGAAGAAGAAACACTTGAGAAACATGTAATTCACCTCAATTACCAAGTTTAAAAAATTTGAAGATGACATACAAATGATTGTCCAAAAGCAAGTAAATAACCAAAAATGATGCATAAAGAGAAAAGCCAAAATCGAATGTCCTCCCCCACACTTAAACACCATATTATCCTCAATTACGAAACATTCAAAACATAATTGTGTAGTGAAAAGTAACAGTAAGGCTATTGAATAATAACACACTGGGAAAAGCACAATGAGAATTATATAGACAATTGGCCATTAACCATGTGAATAATAATAAGGTAACTAAGTATCCAGGAGACTGAAAACTAAATACATGACTACTCTAAGACAAAAGCAACAAAAGACTCAAACTAGTCCATAGGAGGATTAGCCTCGAATCCAGATGGTCTTTCTTCAGATGTGCCAGCGCCGCTCATCGAGTCATCCTCATCAGAGGGTAACTGGAAATGAAATGCTTTGAAAGCAACGCATCCATACGCTGGCGATAATGCCTATCTCGATCATATAAAGCCTCTCTCTCCTTTTGCTGTGTTATCTCCTAGGAGAGAGTGTCGCGGAGGTGGGAGAGATCCGTATAAAGTTTGTTGATCTTGTTAGCGAGGGTCTGCAAAGTAAGAAGCTCAAGAGCGTCCTGAGCTAGATGGTCATCCTCAACTGGTGCATCAACTACAGAGGTTGCACCAATATCATGAACAGGGAGGGAGGGATGTGGTGGGTGAATGGTAGGATGTTTTAGGCAATCATACCTAAAGAGTGGGGCCGGATCAAAATAGTTGTCATTATCAAGCTCTGAGACATTGTAGGCTTGGAAAATATCGGGGATAAAGTGAGGAAAGGTGATGGAATTGGTTAATTTGGCAGCATTTATGGAGTCATGAAGGGAGGAGGCGATAAAGTCAGCTATATTGACCGAACAGTCAATCATTAGGAGGTAAATGTGTAAGACTTGTTGTTTGGTGACATAGGCTAGGTGAGTGGATGGAATGATATTATTGCAAACCAAATATAGCCAAGGATAAGCCTCGGGCCGTAGGTCAAGGTAATGTTGTGTATAGCATGGCCAATGCCATTCTGCACCCTTTTAATAGAGGGTATGGATAACATCAGTCATTGGATAATAATGTATGACCTAATCATAATGGCATTAGTGACAAATAGGAATATCAAAATGGCAACGGATATTGAGAATGGTGAATGCATTTGGTGCTTTAATACCATGCAATTAATTTCCATTGTATCATGGAACCGAGCATAGGTTTAAAAATGGAGAATGAACTTATTGTTGCCTTGAGCGGGGTTTGACTAGGCCAGTTAGTTGAGAGGCAACAAGTTACTGAACAAAAGGATTTTTAGGGGGAGCTAAAGGAAAGGGTCTCTCTTTAATATAAGGCCTAGCGTCTACTTTCTCATATAATTCCTTAAAAGTAAAGCTATCGAAGGAATTAGACTCACTAGGAGAGGCAATAGTCTTAACTCGAGGCATTGTCCTGTAGAAAATACACATTGAAACATAAACTAAAGAAACGAACAAAGCAAACTAAAAATGATAACCTAAGCAACTAACAAAGGAATATTCAACAAATTCTAAGTAACCTAGAAAAAACTAATCTAAAGCTAAAATGGAAAAGAAAACAAAATGTACAACCTAGTCCACCCTAAACATTACAAAAACTAAGAAAAAAAGAGGAAAAAAAGTATTTACGAAGAATGGAAATCTACAAAGATAACTTGCAAATGAGAGAATGAGTTAAGAAGAATAGAGGACAGTCGCAGCAAAAAGGAGAACGTATGATAGAAGAAGAGAGTCGGAAGGGGTTATAAGGGTACTGGTGAGTGAAATGACAGAAAAGGAGATGGTGAATATGAATGGTTAAGAATAAACAGGGGCAAAATGGTAATCTCATGGGTTAAAATTTTTGTGCAGATTCGACCTTCGCCGCGACGAAGTTAACCCGAAAGACATAAAAAGGAAAATATTGAAGTTTCATTGCAACGACATGCAATCCACACCGCGGCGAAATTAACCCGAAAGGAATATAGAAGAACTAGCAGAAGTTCACCACAGCTATGTGGAATCCATGCTGTGGCGAAATTAACCTGAAAACAAAAAAAAAAGAAATAAGGTCACTTCGCCATAGTAGCGTGGACTCTATACCGTGGCAAAATAAAGAAATACTGGGAACTTCCACATCGCCATAGTGAAATTAACCCGAAAGCAACAAAAAGGAATTACTAGGGACTTTACCATGGTGAAAGGATGAGTTTGTCGTGGCAAAATTAACCTCAAACTTAAAGATAAACATAAATGTTTGACAAAGGAATGAGAAATATGACGGACAAACAAATGACACAAGTTGAGTACTTAGTAAACCTTTAAGTGCATATATAAAGTCATAAGGTACCAAATAAGCTCAAGAAAATAAAGTGCAACACACTTAACCATATCAAATCCCTCAAGTTTGAAGATATATCATACATCAGGCCAACAAGCACAATAAAAATAAAGTAGGAGGTAGAACTAGAAGGGGATCTTATTGAATTTGCAAACTACTAATTAAACTAACACTAAACTAATGTTCCTACTGAAATAGTTTCTCCCCCACACTTACTCAACAAACTAATGCACCTGAAAATGTCATAATCAATCATAGAGCAAGAGTAAGTAAACAAGTAAAGGAAAGAAACAACCTAAGAATTATGGAGGTTACTGGTTCTCATGGTAGAGCTTCAATAGATGGCCATTCACCTTAAGTTTAGCTCTAGTCTCTTCATGTAAAAGCTCTATCATACTAAAATTGTGCACCTTAGTGACTGTGTATGGCCCATCCTAACGAGTGTTCAACTTTCTATGCTTAAAAGTGAAACGAGCCTTGAATAACAAAACTTTGTCTCCTTCCTTTAAGTTTTTCCTCTGGAGAACTTTATCGTTCATCAACTTTGTTTTCTCCTTATAGAGGCGAGAATTCTCGTACATCTCTAGCCTCAACTCCTCTAATTCTTGCAACTACAGCTTCCTCTCCATACCAAAAGATTCCAATTCCATGTTGCACCGTTTGACTACCCAATATACTTTATGCTCCAACTCCACCGACAAATGACAAGTTTTTCCATATATTAAATGGTAGGGAGACATGCCTATTGGTGACTTGTAGGCAGTCCGATAGGCCCATAGTGCTTTTTCTAAAACGTAAGCTCCAATCTTTCTTTGATGGCTTAACTGTCTTCTCTAAGATATGTTTCACCTCTCTATTCGATATTTCAGCTTGATCATTAGTTTGGGGTGGTATGTAGTGGAGACTTTGTGAGTGTCACCAAATTTAGAAAATAGGTTATCAACTACCCTATTACAAAAATGTCTTCCTCTATCACTCACCACAGCCTTTGGAATCCCAAATCTACAGAAAATGTTAGACTTAAGAAATTTAGACACTATTTGAGCATCATCTTTTCTAGTAGGTACAGCCTCTATCCATTTGGATACATAATCGACAGCTAAAAGGATATACAGAAAACCAAAAGACGGAGGAAAGAGACGCATGAAATCAATGCCCCAAACATCAAAGATTTCGCAAAATAGTAAAGGCTACTGAGGCATCTCATGTCTTTTACCTAACCATCTAAAACTTTGACATTTGTCATATGACCGACAAAAGGTAAAGGAATCTTTAAAAAGGGTAGGCCAATAAAAACATAATCTAGAATTTTCTTAGATGTTCTCCTTACATTAAAATGCCCACCACAAACCATTGAATGGCAAGCTGAAATTATAGCATCGAATTCTTTACTAGGAATGCATTTTCTGATGACTGGGTCACTACACATTCACCATACATGAGGAGCATCCCAAATGTAATGCCTAGCTTCACTCCTTAACTATTAGGTCTACGACTTAGACATAAGAGGAGGGGTTAGTCCAGTCATGAGATATTTGACTATATATGCATACCAAGGTTCCTTTAAAACTAAAACATATAAGACTAAATCAGGAAAAGAATCACACATCAGTTCAAAAGAATCCACTCCCTTTGTATCGTCTAGTAGCCTACTCAAGTGACCAGCTACATGATTCGCTGCCCTGGCTCGATCTAGGCTTTGATTGTGGTTTCTTGAGAAGATATTGAGCAACTGCATGGTCAGGAAAAATGGTCACGTGGGAGTTTAACAAATAAGGCCTAAACCTTTTTAAGGCAAAAACTACTGCAAATATCTCTTTCTCAGTTATTGTGTAGTTGATTTGAGCTGGATCTAGTGTTTTCGAGGCATATGTAATGACTCTTGCAAACTTCTCCTCCCATTATCCCAGCATAGCTCTTATAGCACAATTAGAAACATCACAAGAAAGCTCAAAAGGTAAATTCCAATCGAGAGCAACTAGAATAAAGGGGAAAATGAGTTTGGATTTTAACTCTTCAAAAGCATTCCTACAAAAATCATCGAACTCAAATTTTTCATCTTTTTGTAAAAGATTGAAAAAGTTTATGCAATCTTGCTGAAATCTTTTATGAAACGCCTATAAAATCCTGCATGACCTAAAAATGATCTTATATCTTTAGTACAAGCAGGGTAACGCAAAGAAAATATAACCTCAATCTTAGCTTTATCAACTTCAATTCCTTTGCTAGAAATCAAATAACCTAGCACTATGCCTTCATTGACCATGAAATGACATTTTTCAAAGTTTAAAATCAAATTCTTTTCCATGCACCTTTTTAAAACTTTTTCAGGACTAGCTAGGCAATTATCAAAAGAACCACCATAAACTGTGAAATTGTCTATAAAGACTTCCATGCATTCCTCTAAAAATTCACAGAAAACTGCCATCACATAACGCTGGAAAGTCCCTAAAGCATTATATAAACCAAAAGGCATCCTCCGATATGCAAAGATACCAAAGGGATATGTAAAAGTGGTTCTATCTTGGTCCTCTAGTGCGATAGGTACTTGAAAGTACCCAGAGAAACCATATAGAAAATAATAATGTGATTTGCCTGTAAGCCTTTCAAGCATCTGGTCAATAAAAGGAAGAGGGAAATGATATTTTCATTAGGCATCATTCAATCGTCTATAATCTATGCACACATGCTAGGAATTCTGCACTCTTGTAGGAATAAGCTCATCCCTATCATTTTTTATCACAGTTATCCCACTCTTTTTTGGCACTAGATGTATCGGACTAACCCACTCACTATCAGATATGGGATATATGATCCCAACACTCAAAAGTTTTGTAATTTCTTTGTTAACCACGTCTTAGATAAGTGGGTTTAGTCTCCTTTGGGGCTATTACACAGATTTTGAACCCTCACTCAATAAGATCCTATGTGTACAAATAGCTGGGCTAATCCCAGGTATGTCAGCTAAAGTCCACCCTATAACTCTCTTATGTTCTTTCAAAACAGCAATTATAATAGGTAATCGCTCATTAGACTCAAAAAAAGTATACTTTAAAGTAGGGGGTAGGGGTTTCAATTCAATCACAGGAGGTTGCACAATGGAAGGGATCAATTTATGAAGTTTAAGAGAGAACTCCCCTTTCCTTCAACCAATAATAACTCAAGTTCTATGCGGTTGGCTTTACAATCTCCATCTACTCCAGGCGTTAAACCCATCTCATGCTAATCTATGGCAGCAACTGCCTAGGGCAAATCCTTCTGCATATCTTCAATCATACACTTTTATTGAGGTGAAATAACTTCATCGATTTCCTCATCAGTGTCAGTCTCCATGATGCCAAAATCACCTGACATATTAATAGAAAACCTTTCCCAAAGGGGGTCATCACTGACAATAGAAGACATTAAGTTCACATTGAGTGAGAAAAATCGAGCGAATGCAATTCAGAGCCAAAGGAATCCTCTTGAAGTTCAAAGTTAGAGCAAGCATCATCAACAGCAATATCAATCATGTTCACACCTAAAAGTGAGTAATCTTCATAAGGATGTTTCATTACTTCATACATATTAAAACAAACTTTATTACAACCAACTTCCATTGAGATGATTCCTTCTTTCATTCTAATCATAGTGTTAGTAGTCCTTAAGAAAGGTCTACCAAGAATCAGTGTGGTATCATGAACAAGTTCAGAAGACATATCAAGCACATAAAAATTGACATGAAAGACTAAATCCTTAACCTGGATGAAAATATCCTCTATAATTCCCTCAGGATACCTAATAGACCTATAAGCCAACTGAAATACTACAATAGTAGACTTAAGAGTCTTGACTCCCAATGAAGTGTACACAGATTTAGGTATGACATTAATGGTTGCCCCTAGATTTAACAAAGCTCCCCTATAGTAACTTTTCCTATAGTGCAAGCGATAGTAAAGGATCCAGGTTTTGGCATTTTACCTTAATTTGAGGTTTAAATAAGGCAGACACATTTGAGCTTAATTGAACTCTTTCATTTGGCCTAAACTTTCTCTTATGGGTACACAGGTCTTAAAGGTATTTGGCATAAGCAGGAACCCGTTTCATATGATCAAGCAAAGGAATATTGACTTCTACTTTACTAAACAAATCAATGATATCTTTCTCATGCTTAGTTTCAATCATTCTTTTGCTCATCAAATATGAACTAGGAAAAGGAAGGTCTTTAACATTTACCTCCTTGCCAGTGGCTTTACTTGCTCCATTTTTGCTTGACTCAATGTGTTCCCTTGCTGTTGCTTGTTCATGGTTGCTCTCTAAATTTATCCCTTTGAAAGTGCATTTCTTTTCAGTCAACAATGCTCTCTCCTTAGAGCTTTCATATCTCCTTACCTTAGTAGATGTGGAAGATAACTCATTTCCTATAATCTCCTCATTATCTACTTCCTCATCCTCGTCTGAACCTCACTTTCTTCCCACTATGAAGATTGATGGCATTTAAACCCTTAGGGTTTATAACAGTGTTTGAGGGGATAGTGCCACTACTCCTAGTTATTAGACAATTGAGTGATATAGGAGTTGATGTTAGTTTTTGTCTCCTATTACTCCATTCTTTTCTCTAGGGCATTGAATCTGACAACATTCTTAGAAGAATCTTGTTGAATGAGAGAAACTAGTGAATTGAGTTGGTTGTCAGTAGAAGTCCTCTACTCCTTCATTAATGCCAACATATTATATAAGAGTTGATTTGTGTCTTCCTTTTGTGGAATGGTCAAAGCTTGTTGTTGGTTTTGGAATTAGTTAGTAGATGGACCAACCCCTCCACCTCATTAAAATCTGTTTAGAGGTTTACTTTCGTCATTTCTCTAAATGAGTCTAGGATTTGATTTCCATCCCTCGTTATATTTATTAAAATAGGGGTCTCATTTCTGATTTGGCCTACCTTGATAGACAATAGATACTTCTTCATAATGACTGGGATAGACATTGGAAATATGCATCACAGAACCACAAGTTTCACAACTAGGTGCAATAAAATCCATAGGAGTTGGTGGCCAATGCACACTTATATTTTTCAACTCTATAGTAATGAGGGGTATTTGAGAACTCATTTTACTCTCCAAAGAGTCAACCTGAGACTCGAGACTTTTCGTTCTTCTATATTGAACTGATGAAGCTCCCACTTCATGTATTCCTCTAGTGTCCCTAGCACTATACCGCTAGTGATTCAGAGTCGTTTTCTTAATTAGTTCTCAAGTTTCTTCAATAATAAGGTCAATTAGAGAACCTCTTGAGGCTACATCTAACATACCTTTGTCTTGACTCTTCAACCCATCATAAAAGTACTGCACCAGCTGCTGATCTAGAATTTGATGGTGAGGGCATCTTGATAATAGGTCTTGAAAATGGTTCGAATAATTGTAGAGGGACTCATCAAAGTCTTATCATGTAGAGTAAATCTCTTTCCTCGTTGATGAGGTTCTAGAGGTAGGAAAGTACTTCTCTAAAAACACCTTTCTCAAATTTCCCCAACTATGGTAGGCATTCCCCACATGTCTCGGAAGGCTCGTATACTATTCTCTTGCTTTACTCTCGAAGGATAAATGAAAGACTTTCCATAGTACTTGATCTAGAGAAGCACCCACCAGTTTCATGCTTTAGCAAATCATCGACAGCGATTGCAAGTCAATGTAGGGATCTTGTCCTTTAAAATCATGAAATTTAGGAAGAGAGTTAATAAGCAATCCTTTAATCTCAAAATTAACATCAAAATTAGGGCAAACAACAGTAAAAGGATCATAATTCACATCAGAAGTAATAGCTTCCCTAATTGTCCTCCTTTTAAGGTTTCCATTGTTCTCACCAACTCGCTCATGCTCCCCATTACCTCCATTACCACCATTCCTAGGTTGGTTAGCAATAAGGTCAAGGTTTTGCATATTTTCTAGGTTTTTAGCCATTCTCTCACTTTCTAATGATTATCTCTCACTACTTTATAGGCTAGACTCTACTGTAGTATTCTCCTCTTCGAAAACTACCTTGTGTGTCCCTTCTACTATCTTTTCTTTCCTAATTTTACTCACACTTCTCTCAATTTCAGGGTTAAAGGGTAAGAGTTTGGTTTTTTTGGGCATACAAGGGAGAACAAAATTCAAAAGAGAATAAAAGTGAGCAAAATTGACTTGCAAGTACACAAAGTCAAATAAAAATATGAAATGTGAAGATTGCAAGTGTATAGTTGTGTGGTATAAATGCATCGATCAAAAAGCAAACAAGAGAAATTTTCAAAATTTGATGCTATGCAAAAATGAAAACCTATACTATTGACAAGTAGAAAACTAAACTATCTAGAATGCAATCAAAAAGGCTCTTAACTCCACTTAGTAGCAAAATGACAGAAGTTAACCTAGAGAACCAATTTCTTAGTTCCCCAGCAACAGCGTCATTTGATTAAGACCTTTCTAGTCGTTAAGCCCTTGGAGGTTTAATCAAAAATATTCCAAGGATTGCACTATAGGGTACAACCTCAAGTCATTCTCTTAATTGGAACCTAAGTGGATAGACCTAAGTTAACCTATATGTTATGAAATGCAAGCTAATTGTGTAAAAATGAGTTTGGTTTTTAAAATCATTAACTCAACTAAATTGAATTGCACAATGTATTTTTTATTTTAGGGAATCAAAAAATTGCAAAGGTAAAATCAAGTGATTAACAATGATAAAGTCCTCTTGAAAATGAGCTCTAGTTATCATAGTTCGAAATTGATTTTTTTGATGGGAATAGAAATCACTAAGTTTTAAATTGCTAAACCTTAAAGAACTCTTTAGTCCAAGATCTTAATCTATAGGACTCCATTTCTTAAGATCCTATTAAATGCTTTTAGTGTGTGTAGTGGGATAAATCCATGCAACTAGTCAATTGAAATCTAGAATTAACTCAATATCAAACATGACCATGCAAGTCAAAGATTACAAATAGACATATATGAAACTTCATATATTTAAGTGCAAGTTCTACATAAACGAATCCAAACTACACAATATGAATATCCAGAATTTATTTAAAACTATAATCAAAGAGCCCAACCATATATTATAAATCTTAAACCTATGAATTTATAAAGTAAGAACTGAACTATGGATTGAACTACTCCCTCTTAAGTTCATGGAACTCCAGCCATCACTACATCTTCAAGAGGAAACAAAATGCCTAGCCACGCATAGCTCTCAGAAGCTTCACAACTGAGAAGGAATCAGAGCCACCCATGGTAGAAGATTGATAATGAAAAATAGAGGAAAAAAATTAGGGTTGGATAAGAGAAAGATGATGAAGGATGTTTTGGAGGCTAAGTCTATGATATCTTCTATCCTCCCCTCTTACTTTCCAAAAAATAGGGTTTCCAAGTAGGTATCCGAGCCGGTTTTTATGAATGGGTAAGTGAGTTTCCAAAAATAGCTCGGGTCCAATTGCAATTTTTGCTGCGCTGAAAGAATGAGTTCGCCATGGCAAACTTTTCCCAAAAGGTTTTACTAGAGTTTTTTTATGACTTCACCGTGGCAAAATTTTTCGGAAAGATTTCTGCTTAAATTTTCTATTTTTCGGCGCGGTGAAAGATGATCCTCGTCGTGGCGAACTTGCTTATTGGTGTTATTGACTTGTGTTGAATTTCTTGGTTTCCACTCTAGACTTTACTTCTTGAATGTTTTGCAATAAAAAGTAATAGTTTGCAGTATCAATTGTCCTAAAAATCAACTGAGTGTAATTACTATCTATTTGTGACAATTTTACCTTCAAACTACATTAATTCAAAACAAACACTCATAAGCTAAATTAAGCACAATATCCGATAATAAGAGCTAAAAAGTATAACAAAAACTATGAAATTGTCATCAAATAATATAGAGAACTTGGGCTCAATCAGCTGGTCAATCCAGTGCTAGTAAAGGTCCACATGACATAAAGAAGCCAAAAATATAAGGCCTAGAAAGAAAGACTATGACCATCAGATAACTCCTTGGCGTATCCATTTATGAATCTAATTTGCGATAGTCGCATTAAGTATTTGGTGGCTATATAGTGAAACATCTAATTATGGTGTTTCCATAATGCAGTGGTTCATATCAAGGATAAAACTAAATAAAGGGAGGGAGGAATTGATAGTTGACATAAATGAAGAAGTGGATGAAATATATGTAGAGGAATGTATGAGCTAAACCTTACTGCAGGATTTATTTTGGTTTTTTACATGACACATTTTATATGTGATCTTTGGATCAATTTTGGACAAAAAAGGTTTACGTTTCGTATTTAATGCTTCTTTTATATAGTTGGTATTTAATGGAAAACATAATGGTATAAATTTCTTGTCATATGGTTTGTATAGAATGTGTCTTACCCCAAATTATATATATGCTTCTTCGTATCTTACTAAACAAGTCATGAAATGAAGGACCTTAATGAATGAAAAATCATACATGGTGTGGCATAAAAGTTTAAGCCACATTTCTAGAGATAGGGTTGAGAGATTGATTAACGAAATCATTCTCTCAATTCTAGATTATGATGATCCGAGAACATGTGTTGATTATTGCAGAGGTAAGTTGACTAATAAGAAAGAAAGGTCAACTCGTGTTTCTGACTTATTGAGTCTAATACATACAGATATCATAAAACCTTATACAGTTACATTGTGTAACTCCAATTGTATTCTAACATTTGTTGATGATTATTCCCATTATAGTTATATATTTTTGCTTAAAGATTGAAGGTTAAGAACTAATTGGGAAAATCCATTCAAAGTGTCAGATCTGACCATGAAGGAGAATATCATGGCAAACATGGTGTTTCAGGACTTGAAAATGTCCGTTTCTCAGATATATTTAATCAGTTGGAATAGTGACTTAGTTCACTATGCCGAGTAGTCTTAAGCAAAATGTTGCTGAAAGGCATAATCACACCCTAAAGGATTTGAAGAAGTCAATGCAGAATAGGACTAATCTACCTGATTATCTAGAAGTGTAAAAACCCAGCCTTACACACATTCGTGTATGAGGTTGCCCTACAGAAGCAGTATAATCCTTATAAAGAAAAATTACATGCTCATTCTGTTCATGTCTATTTAGTAAGATATTCTGACCACTTTAAATCTACAGATCTTACTATAAAGATGGAGGGACCAAAATAGTGGAATCATAAACAACTAAGCTTTTGGAATACGATGTTTATGATGATGGTGGGCCCTTTGACCCTTTAGATGATAGTAGGGTAGATACTACAATTATTATGTACCTGTCACTCATACAGTTAGATCCGATAGATTTAGGTCTTTGTACCGTGCCTGTACAGGAATAGGAATCCATATATGTACACATAGTGGTTCCTGGGGGTACAAGATCTAATGTAGTTATGTAGATCCACCAAAGTAAGATGACCTACTATCCCATTTGATTACATAGTCTATCAAGTAAATAATACTATGATATTCGACATGTTATGAACCCAATTACTTAAAAAAATGGCTTTTGGACCCAATGTGGATTTATGGTGGGATGCAATGACTAATGAGATGTAAGCCATAAAGCATAGTAAGGTCTGGGAGTTAGTTGATTTACAGCGAAACTACAAACCGTTAGTAGTAAATGAATTTTTAAGACCTAAAGGATTTTAGGATAAAGCTCAGTAGCTTATGGGTTTGCTCTGTTGCCTAGTGGTTCACTCAAGGAGAAAGGTTGACTTCAAAGTTACATTCTCTCTCGTATTCTCATAGAATACATTTTGAGTAATTATGGCATTTGTAGCTTATAATGATATATAGTTACAACAAATGGCTATCAAAACCACTTTCCTAAATAAAGAACTTTATGAAGAGGCCTATATGGTACAACCTGAAGGATTTTAGGATACAGATGGAACTGACATAGTTTGTGCATTATGCAGATCAATATATGATTTACATCAAACCTCTCGAAAGTAATACCTTACATTTGATAAGGTTTGACCTTTTTTGGCTTTATGGAAAATAAAATTAAAAAGATGCTTGTACTATGAGGTCAGGGGGAGCAAAGTTATCTTCTTATTATTGCATGTGGATGATATATTGTTCACGTCAAATTACTTGACCATATTGTATAAGGATAAATAACGTTTGGTCGAGAAATTTAACATAAAGGGCCTTGGCGTAGCATCTTTTGTCCTAGGTATTCAAATTCACTAGGACAGATCTTAACACTAATCATACCTCTCACAAAGTTCATACATTAAGTGTATGTTACAAAGGTTTAATACGGTTAATTGTAAACCTGTCGTAACACCTATCTCTCATAGTGAGAGATAATCTTTGGCACAGTATCCAAAGAATAAAGTAAAGAGAGAAGTTATGATGAATGTTCCACATTCTAGTACAGTTGATAGCCTGATGTATGCTCAACTATATACTAAGTAGGACATTGCATTTACTGTTTAATTATTTTGTCAGTATCTAATTAACCTAAGTGTAGACTATTTAAATGCAGTCAAACAAGTGTTGAGATAGTTAAAGGGAATCAAGAATTATATGTTGACATATAATAAAGTCAACAAACTAAACCTTGTAGTGAATTCAAATTCAAATTTAAGTTTGTCTGGATGATCGAAAGTCCACTTAAGGTTACAATTTCTTTTAAGTTAGCATATGGTACAATGTCATGGAAGAGTGTCAAGTAGACACGGGTGATTTTCTCAACCATGTAGGTAGAGTGCATGTCATGGGGTTGCTTCATAGATAGTTTAGGTTAGAAATTTGATTTCTGAGTTGCCTGTGGTTGATTCAGTGGCTAGACCCATTTGGTTGTACCATGATAATCTTATTATTGTGTTGTTTAGTAACAACATTGAATATCACAGGGTCTTAACATTTCGAGGTTAATTATTTGACCATGAAGTAGTTTATATGAAAAGTTGACATTAAGGTTTAGAGCATTTAAGGACTTAGGAACTATAAGTCAATTCTTTAACTAAAGGACTTTGCCCACCTATGTTTAGAAGACAAGTATATAGTATGGGTGTCTTAAAGTCCTTAAACACTGTTAGTTAAGGGGGATCGTTATGTTTGCTCTATGTATATTTGTACATTTTGATGTATTATGACGGTATGATGGTTTATTAATAAAGATGATCATTTTTTATCCTCAGTAATGCGTATTATCTTACATTGTCATAATACATATGAAAGTCTTAAGATTTGTGTCAATTTTAAGCATTTAAAAGTCATTGGGCCTATATACAGATCGAATTGGAGCCTATGTCATTTAGACACATACAATTTTATATGAATATCCATAAAGTTTGGCATGACATAAAGGGATATAAGTTTTAATCTCATAAAGTTTCTCTAATGTAGTTTAACATTCAATTAAAAAACATAAAGGTTTTCTCTAATGTTGTTTAGCATTTGGTGAGAGGAAACAAGTTTTATCTAATGTTGTTTAGCATTTGGTGAGAGAAAACAGGATTTCTATAATGCAGTTTAGCATAAAGTTAGAGAAATCGAGACCTACAAACAAAAATGATATAATTTAGATCATACAAGTATTATCCTAGTTTTCCACTCTCCATTTTTTCCATTCATATTAGTGAGGTATTAGGTACGTGATTGTATTGGATTTGTGTCGCATAGGACTCATACATTTGATACCTTTTAGTATCGAAAGCCTTGCAAGGCAGAATAATAGACTTTTATTATCTTTAGATCAAATGTTTTGTTTTTAAACTTAGTCAACTAATACAGTAGCATAGCTTAACCGAGTTTTTAAACTGTTTTTAAACTTGAGTCAATATTGTAATTAAGTATTGTCCAAGGAGAAGAATGTTGGACATTTTTTACTTTTCCCATAAATTTGGACAACATTTAATTGCTTTTTTTGGTTTTTCAAAAAACTTATCAGTTAAGTTACGTAATTTGATCCGAATAAAGATAATAAGGTGGCTCAATAAGTGATCTAAATCAATGGGTTAAAGTTCAGGTGGAAAATTGATCTTAATCAGTGTGGACTGGACCCATATCAAGCCTATGATGGGAAAGTCCGATATAGAAGTTATATATAAAGGTTAAGGTCTCCTGCAATTGCTTATACCATTCGTAAGCATAAGGATTCTCTGACTTGTTAAGAGAGCTTATGTTTTGAGAAAACTATACAAAGATTTTAATCATGTTCTAGTAAACAATTCCCGTGAAGACGGAGGTGGATTTACATTCGTTTCGACTTTAAAAAGCTTGTTTGAAGTTATGGAACCAAAATTAGATATTTTCCACATTCTTTGTTTGTTGCCATTTCACGTTCGATCCGGGATGTGTAACTAAGGTATCGTTACATGTTACATATATTTCTTCTACAGTGTTATAAGAGAAACAAATTTCTCTCTTCATATGGTTGAGCAGGTGCTCTAATACTAGATCATATAGTTTGGATTGGGAATTCTATAGTTCTTGTAGCTTCTATTGGCTTGTATCAAATTAAAATTGAAAAACCGAGGGGGTAGTAGTTTTGCAAACTTTCCAATTTTTTTCATGGATATCTCTAGCATAAACGAAAACAAAAACAATCAAAACGAAATAATAAAAAACACCAAAAATTCGGTAACGCTGTTCAGCACACCTTGCCTACGTCTGCTGGGCCCTCACCTAGCTTAATACTTTCACGAAAGTACAATAGATTTACCCAAGGCTTTAGTGAGCCGACACCACTCAACCCTTGACACTATCTCTCAACCTCACTTCTTGTGAAAGAATTTCACACTATGATCACCTTGTACTAACCTCAACTGAGGATTTATCTCAACAATTTATTAATTGAAAAACAATAAATAAAAGACTCAAGTATCTGAAAAATTAATAGAAAAATCTAAACACACTTGAGATTGAAACAAAATAACTTTCCTATAGGTTTAGCTCCTCCAAAAGAGATCTAACGTTTGTTCACACACAATCAGTCCATCCGTGAGCCATTACACAAAGATGACAATTCAATGTGAGCAAATACAAAGTCGTGAATCTCCCACTCAGAAAATATATACTACACTCTTTAATTGTTATCAATCAAGCAAGGAACACACTACCAAAAAAACACAAAGAAACAGCCCACGTCTTCAATAATAACCCATCAATCCACACAATGCCCAAGGCACTCACAATGCTTACTCATAAACACAATCGTGTGTCTCACCAAAACCTTAAACCAATTAACGCCCACACCTCCTTTTATAAAACCCATGATATATATGAAGGCATGAACTCACAACTCATGGAAGGCCACTGCACTCTTGATTGCCAAAACTCCCATGCAATGCCACTGCATTCTTGATTGCCAAAACTCCCATGCAAGACCATTACACTTGGCCACAAACACCTACACCTCCTTTTGTAACAAATTTTAGCAACATTCTCTCCTATCCCTCAAAGCCATAATCCCAAAAGCTCCATATGTACAAAGAACACCCAATTAACGACCACTGTGTATTTCACTCATAGCACGTGCACAACCTTGAATCAACAAGTCTGGAAAAATTAACACATTAACCCACAGTGTTTTCAATCCCTGAAGACATGCATGTGCAGCTCTTTTTTTTCAATAACAAAAATAATAAACTTCACATCACTCTTCCACCCACAAAAGAGATTTACTTCAACTGTGATAGGAGACATACATAACACCAACACACTCAAGCAAAGAATTCCATTTCCACCACGCAATAGCAATGTCTCAAATACAAACACACAACAACCACATCCATATGTTTTCTTCTATTTTAAATATCCATGTAATCCAGCCCAATGCAATATCCATATAGCTTTTGAAATAATATCTTATATGTCTAATTAATAAATAATTCCAAAACTAATTATTTAGATATATTACATATATCCTAACAAAAATTATATCAATATATGTTTAACTTCTCTTGGTTGTGCGGAAGTGAATGTTCATATCAATTGTGATAGAATATTGAAGAACTTATTGGAACGAGTGCGGTAGGTTGTGGGTAGTCTTTAACTCGAACTAGTACTGACAGGATTGACTTTCATCTCTTTTGATCTAAAATTGTAAACTTTTGTAGGTTTAAAATCTTAAGCAACATCAAATTAAGTTGAATAAAGTTTTGCTTCAAATGTGTCATTTGTCCTCCAAAAGATAAAAATATCTAAAAGGCAACAACATTCTGCGAGAGCCTTGTAAAACCAAAACATTTCGCATGATTATAGATGATCTATATATGTATTGTTTCATGTAAATATCATATGTGTAAACTCAACACCTAGCAACTGGGTCTCCTCTTTCTGGCAATGAGTATAGTGCCTATTTACACCAACACATGGTATTTATATCTTAGTGTTGTTAGATTGTGTTGGCAATTTTTTGAATATCTTAAAAAGAGGTTAAGGAATTACCCTGAAAGAAGCTAAAATAGTTACAGTATTGTTATATACATGTCCTATTTTTAAAATGGTGTTAACCTATTATGAAAAACAAAAGAAAGAAAGAAAGAAAGAAGAAGAGTGGTAAAGAGAAATTGGATAGAATTGCTATCCCAATCTTCCCTTGTATGTGGAAAATTTTGATGGGAAGGAGAAAAACATCGTCAAGTATAGAAACAATTTGTTATATCCTCTAAGTGTCCAAATATGAAAGTCTATATGTTATACTCTCAAATAGGCCATACCTACTGTACCAACATGGTGAATGGTTCATACTTATATTCTTCAAGTCCATGGATAGGCTCGAAAGCAAAGCAAATCAGAATCTAGTAAAGCAGTAAAAAGATGGGGAGAGTGACTTCCTTTTCCTTTTGTGCAATTGGGTTAGCTTGAATTTTATGTTAAACAGGAGTCTAGACATGTCGAGTCCATCTAATTCCAACATATGTTGTTTAAACTTTTCATTAGGAAATTCACAAGTATATTTTCAATCTCTTAATGTTTGTTCTTATTTTAATTCTTTAATTACTGAAGTTTCTAATTATCTTTTTCTGCTTTACTAATCGTTTAACATATTAGCACTACTATTCATGCGGTAATTCATAGACGTCATGCATCATTTCCAAATTTAAAAGACACATCATTTAAGTTGTACGTGTAATTTGAATGTTTTTTCAAAAATTATGTGTAATTTGAATTTTGTTGAAATAACATTACATTTTTCTTAATGTATTTAACATAAAGTACTCCTAATATAACATGATTAGAAAGTTCAAAAATTAAATTTAAAGTTTAATAATTGGAAGCTTTATTAAAAATATAGTTATTTTAATAAATAAAAATTAATTCATTTCAAACATGTGAGCTATGATTAATTTATTAAAACATTTGACTAATGACTAATATATCATTTTGTAAAAGTAGATCAAAAATCTTGACACCTATCTCTATTAAATGCATTGGGAGTTTGTTTTGAATGATTCATCATCCAAAAACCATTAGTATATGTTCAAATAATCTACTTAAGGAGTTTGTATAT
>JAOSBK010000001.1:20708374-20718844 GCA_027568895.1 Erythroxylum shatona | reverse complement strand
GTTTGTGGATTTTTTCATAATGATGGTTACTAAGGTATCTCGTATGAAAATTACTATGTTTTGATGTCACTTATGAACTGTTCTAGAATAATTTAGCTGTTAGTAATTAGATGCAATATGAACCATATAGAGATAGTTGAAAAGGTCAATAAAGGATTTTTCACTCTAAAGTAATTACAAAAAATGTTCCATTGTTCTTGATTAGTATCGATTTATGAAATTCTCTAGCCAGAGTGAATTGACAATTGAAAAGGTGTTTTCAAATATCGATTATAAATCAATTACTAATTAGTAAGGATGAACATGATTGGATGAAAAGATTAGACATGATATCCATACTTGATAAGTGATTAATTAACGTATCAATTTGGAGTATTTTTGGAGCACAATGGATGGATATTCTTATGATTATGGTGTTTTTACATTGCTTTTGGGAAGTTATGAGATGTGGAGTTATTTTGAAGAAAAGAAGTTAAAATTGTCTAAATTGGAGAAGAAAATGCATCGTAGCCTGAATAAATTAGCTGTAAAATACAGCAAGGCAAACCAGAGAATAGAAAAAAAAAACGAAACAATGTAGCAGATGGAAGAAACAAACACAAAGCAGCTGGGAAGATAAAACAACAACACTTCAAGAAGAAGAAAGTGAGACACACAGCAGTACGAAAAATGACGTAGCAGACCAGACATAGCATGGACCAGATAAAATAAAAGGCACAACAACTGGGAGAATAAATGACAAAAGAAAAGAAGCAAAACGCCAACAGGAATTAACACACATAGTGGCAATAAGAACAATCCAAAAACACAGTGGACTGGGGGATGTTTTAAGACTACAGACGTTTTTAACGTAGTTTTTTTTAATAAGACATGTTTTTGGGGAGGATAATACATAGGCGGAAACTGCTAGTTTTGAAAGACGTCTTTTAAAGGTAGTACGAGGGCAAGTTTTCTAGGGGAAACAAGCAGTAGCTACTTAGTTAAGTTTTTAGTATAGATTCTTTTGGCTCTCCAACGTTTGATTTCTCCTCTCAACTTCTTTCAAAATAGTTTTGAATAATATTCATGTGTTTTTTTCTTGATAGCTTGTAAATAATTTATTAATTCTAGTTAGAGGAATATATTGAAGCCTTGATTCTAAATCGATTATGAGATCGAATAGGTTTTAATGAATTCAATCGTGCATGGATATTTAATTATTTCTTGAATTCACTGATTTTATGATGATTTTATGTTTTATTAAATACATGCATATATATAATAATCATGAATTTATCTACTGCTAATTAAAATGGCAAATCTGTAATTGTTTGTTGGTTTTGATAAATGGCAATCGACATAATTTTATTTCCTCGTTAAGAGGTTTAAACTATGTCATGGAATTAATTAATATAATTGCAATAAACCATCTGTTGAGATTGATAGTTAAAACTGGGTCTTTCTAAATCTTAAGGTTGTCAAAACACTAAATCCTATGAGCTACCTCTGGGGTTGTCTTTTGATTAAGGAGTAATTATTTGATCTTTTTGTGATTATCTTACAAGGTAAAGAAATATTGGTTATTATAGATTAGTTCTTAATAACTAAAACCAATTTATTCATGAATATGTTAAATTACTTTTGCATTAATGATCAATTGCATGAAACAAGGTGGAAATAAATTCCTTTAACTAAAATTATATTTTATTGAATTTCAATTCAATTCATTTTTTATATTTTCAATATTACATTTTAACATAATTTCTAAACCCCTTTTTGTTTTTTACTTATTTATTTAAAAGAGATCGACCTTACTTCACTGTGTTATGTTAATATGCTAAATAGGTTAATTATTTTTGGTTGATTTGACACTCGCCAAATTTTAGCATCATTACCAAGAATTGGTGTCAAGTATTTATTTCTTTTAAAATTTTGTTTTATTTTTGTTTTGGTTGATGCCCTGCTCTTCCCATATAGGTGATTTGATTTTTGATCCAAAAGTCAAGAAGATAGCTAAGGCTAGCAACAAAGGACGGAAAAAAAAAGAAGAAGATCATCCATTTGCTTTAATGTTTTATTCTAAAGAATTAGATCGTGAGTTTGAACAGCAAAAAATTGAAGAGACGATTGTTGAAGAGTCAATCACTAAAGCAAGGCCAATGGATGAACGACCATAACAACGAACATTAAGGGAGTTAGCAACTCCTGATGTTAACCAACAACCTTTGTGCATTGAATTTCCTAATATTAATGCACCTTTTGAGCTTAAATCTAGTTTAACAAACTTATTGTCTACTTTCCGTGGACTTGCAGATGAGGATCCCTATAAGCATTTGAAGGAATTCCAAGTTGTTTGCTCGTCAACGAAGCCATAAGGAGTTACTGAAAAATAGATAAAGCTTAGAGCTTTCCCATTTTCATTGGCTAACAAGGCCAAGGACTGGCTTTATTATTTACCATCTGGGTATATAATCATTTGGAATGAACTAAAGAAGCAATTCTTCTCTGATTCCCATGTTGCAAACATTAGAAAGATATTTGTGTAATCCGACAATTCAGTGGAAAGACACTATATGAGTATTGGGAGAGATTCAAACAACTATGTGCAAGTTGTTTTCAACATAGATTCCAGACTAGCTCCTTATTCAGTACTTTTACAAAGGTTTGCTACCAATAGATTGGAATATGATTGATGCCACAAGCAGAGGAGCATTAGTGAACAAAACCCTATATGAAGTAAGGAGTTTGATCATTAACATGGCCGCTAATGTACAACAGTTTGGGACTCGATAGGATAGCACCCAATGAAGGGTTAATGAGGTTATTATTTCCTCCACTAATCAAAGATTAGATGCTCTGACTTCTTTAGTGGAAAATTGGTTGTAGGAAAAATTCAACAGGTCAAAACATGTGGTATTTGCTCCATAATTGGTCATGCGACAGACATTTGTCTAACTCTTTAAGAAGACCCCAATGAGCAAGTAAATGTGGTAGGAGGATTTTCAAGACCACCACAAAGGAGATATGATCCCTACTCAAATCACTACAATCTAGGCTGACGAAATCACCCTATTTTTAGTTATGGCAATAAACCACCAAGATTTGAGCCACATCCACGTCAAATGAGACCACCAATTCCACCACCTCAAATATTATCATCTTCTAAGCTAGGTATGTCTTTGGAAGATATTGTGAAAAGTCTGGCCACTAACACTCAAAATTTTCAACAAGAAACGCAAGCCAACATCCAAAATCTAGAAAAACAAGTGTCCCAATTAGCCACAGTAATTAGCAAAATGGAAGTTAGGAAGGGTAAGCTCCTTGCCCAAGTAGAACTTAATCCAAAGGAAAACATTAGTGTCATGACACTTCGAAGTGGAAAGTAGGTGAAAAGCCTTATACTTAAAGAGTAAGTAGCTGAAGAGAACAATACCCCTTCAAATGAATTAACAAAGGAGGTAAGTAATAAGTCGGTTAAAACTAAACCTAAAGTTATGATTCCCCCACCTTTTCCTAGCAGGTTGGTAAAGCCAAGGAAAGAAGAGAAGGAAAATGGAATTTTGGTGGCTTTTGGCAAAGCTAAAACCAACATCCCTCTAGTGGATGCTATTAATCAAACACCAAGATATGCAATATTTCCTAAGGACATCTGTTCTAAAAAGAAAAGGCATAAGATTGAGGGTAAAATTGTAGTTGGTCAAAACATGTCAACCGTCGTGTAAAGGAAAGTCTCACCAAAGTGTGGAGATCCAGGTATGTTTGCCATATCATGTATTATTGGCACAACTAAAATTGAAAAAGCCATGCTTGATCTAGGATCTTCAATTAATGTCATGCCATCGTCAGTTTATAGCTTGTCATGCCATTGTCAGTTTATAGCTTGTTAAATTTAGGACCAATGAAGACAACCAATGTAATAATTCAATTAGCTGATAAATTCGTAATTTATCTAGATGGCATGATTGAAGATATTTTAGTAAAAGTTGATGAACTTATTTTTCTGCTAATTTCTATATTGTGGATATGGGTCATGATTTTGATTTTCATTTCGTATTAGCCTATACCGAGCAATATGTACCGTACTAGTCGAAGAATAGTACGAAATAGGGATGCTTATGTACTGGGCATAAATTGCGGTTGGTACCAGCCCATTTTATCTGGTAACAGCTGGTATTTATAATACTGGCCAATACCAAAAATCTTGAAAAATATAGGAATTTATTAGTAAAATTTTCAAAAGTTTTTAAAACTTAAGTCCTGCCTTTCTTCCCCTACCCACCCCTTTCTTTTTTTCAAAGCTTTTTTAATTAATTATTTAGTTAAACTTTTATCGTGATTTTTTATTTTTATTTTTAAAATAAAATAAATATCTGTATTACTAATAATAATTATAAATTAAATAAAACCTAAAAAAATATTTTTATTTTAATTTATTTTAATTTTTATATAATATTTATTAATAAAGTATTAATAAAAATATTTTATTTTTAAAATAAATAATTTATAAACTAATATTTATTCCATATATTTTAATTATTAAATCAAATTTTATTTGAAATTTATATATTTTAAAAATGTTTATAAATTTAATTATATTTATTAATAATTATTAAATTATTTTTACAAATTAAATTATAAATTAAATTAAGATATTTATAATTTTAATAATAATTAATTTTAATTAATTAAATATATAATAAATTTAATTGATAGTAAATTAAATAATATATGTTTTCATGTTTCAATTTTACTTAGTTATTTCCTTATCATGAACTCTTATTGTAAATTGTACTAATTTGAGAGTTAAGAATATCTATTATTTTTATTGGATGTTTTGAAGTAATTATTATTTATTATATAATTTAAAATTGAAATTGTAATATTTTAAATATTTTGTATTGTTCTTAATTTTAAGGAACAATATGACAAATAAGGAGATCGAATTAGAGAGTGAGATTGAGTTTAAAGACACTATTATGGCACTTTCATCCATACCAGAGATAGAATACAGTTCAGTGAATAGTTATATTAAATTACCCACTATTTTTGAAAGAATTCTTCCCTATGTTGAATAGGCTCCTAAGCTCCAATTGTAACCATTACCTACATATCTCAAATACATGTGTTTAGGAGAAGGTGAGACCCTACTATTCATCATTGCCAATGATTTGACCATGGTGCAAGAGAAGAATTTGATACGAATGTTGATGGACTATAAACAAGCCATTGGTTAGACCTTGGCAGATATAAAAGGGATCACCCCTTCAGTATGTATGCATCGCATCCTCCTCGAACCTAACTCCAAACCTATAAGAGACCCTCAACGCAAGTTGAATCTAGCAATGAAAGATGTGGTCATGAAGGAAATTCTGAAACTATTAAACTTCTGAATTATCTTCCCTATTTCTGATAGTCAATGGGTACGTCCAGTGCAAGTGGCTTCAAAGAAGTCTGGTTTTACGTTGGTTAAAAATGAAAGTAATGAATTGGTGCCTATAAGATTGCAAACTAGATGGAGGATATGTATTAACTTTCACAAGTTAAATGCTGCCACAAGAAAGGATCATTTTTCACTCCCTTTCATTGCTCAGATGCTTGAAAAGTTGGCACGTAAAATATTTTTCTATTTCTTAGATAGGTATTCTAGTTATTATCAAATTGTAGTAGCTTTGGAAGATCAGGAAAAAAACAACCTTTACTTTTCCATTTGGTACTTTTGCATATTGACGTATGCCTTGTGGATTAGGCAATGCTCCTGGAACTTTTCAAAGATGTATGATGAGTCTTTTCTCTGATTTGATTGAAAGGTGTATTGAAATTTTTATGGATGACTTTACAGTTTATGGTGATTCTTTCAATCATTGTCTTGATAACTTGTCTAACGTCTTACATCGTTGCTTTGACACCAAACTTATTCTTAATTATGGGAATTGTCATTTTATGGTTAAAGAAGGAATAGTTTTGGGTCATGTAATTTTAGCAAAGGGTATTGAGATAGATAAGGCCAAAGTCGATTTAATTGCAAATTTACCATGTCCTACAAATATTGGGGAGGTTTGTAGTTTTCTTGGTTATGCAGGTTTCTATCAAACATTCATAAAGATTTTTCCAAGATCGCTCAACCATTGTTTAGACTAATATAAAATGACGTGACTTTTGTAGTTAGTGAAAAGTATCAAAATGTTTTTAAGACATTGAAGACATTTCTCACGTATGCTCCAATCATACAACCTCGCAATTGGGATTTGCCATTTGAACTCGTGTGTGATGTTTCTCACTATATCGTAGGGACTGTACCTAGGAAAAAAGTTCAGAGAAATAGCCATGCTATCTACTACACATCAAGAACATTGAATCTAGCAAAATGCAACTATACCACTACCTAAAGGGAGGTTTAGCTATTGTATTTGTGTTTAAGAAATTTAGGTCTTATTTATTAGGATCTAAATTTATGGTTTATTCTCATCATGTAACTCTTAAATACCTCATGGAAAAGAAAGATTCAAAACCCAGGCTAATATAATGGATCCTTCTACTACAAGATCAAAGACTGTAAGGGAGTTGACCACTTTGTGGCTAATAATCTAAGTAGACTAGTGCACGAAGAAGATTCCTTACCAATTTCAGAGTCCTTCCCATATGAGCAATTGTGGTTTGTTCAGGTAAACAAGGTAAGGAACTATGGTTTGCTGATATAGTGAATTTCCTAGTTACTGGTGTGCTTCCATATGATTTAAATAATTTTTAGAAAAACAAGATCAAAAGTGACTCTAAGAATTATATATAGCATGAACTGTACTTATGAAAAATAGGTTTAGATATGATTATTTATAGGTGTATGCCTGACAATAAAATCCATTCCATTCTTTCTTTTTGTCATGAGTATACATGTGGTGGACATTTTGGTCCAAAAAGAACAACTAGGAAAATTCTGGATAGTGGATCCTATTGGACGACTCTCTTTAAGGATGCCTATTTGTTTTGTAAAGGTTGTGAAAAGTGTCAAAGAGTTAGAAATATATCTATAAGGGATGAAATGCCTTAAACCCTTAGTTTAGTCTGTGAGGAATTTGATGTGTAAGGCATGGATTTTATGGGGTCTTTTCCTAGCTCTTTTGGTTTTTTTTTTATATTTTTCTTGTTGTTGATTATGTCTCGAAGTGGGTGGAAGACAAAGCTACCCACACTAATGATTCTAAAGATGTTGTAGGATTTCTTAATTCTCACATCGTAGATTTGGGGTACCTAGAGCAATCATTAGTTATCAAGGTACGCATTTTTGCAATCACACAGTGGAAGCTTTGATGCGCAAGTCCATCACCGTGTAGCAACCACCTATCACCCACAAACAAATGGACAAGCTAAAGCCTCCAACTGGGAAATAAAAGGTATCTTAGAGAAAGCAGTCAATCCCAACCGCGAAGAATGGAGCTCATGTTTAGACAATGTAATGTGGGCCTATCTCACTACTTGCAAAACATCCCTTAGCATGTCATCTTATCAGTTGGTTTTTGGTATGATGTGGCATTTACCTGTTGAAATTGAACATCATGCTTTTTGGGCAGTTAAACAATACAACTTCAAGGCTCAAGCAGCAGGAAAGGAGTGAAAATCGCAACTCCAAGAGTTGGAAGAAATACAGTTGGAGGCATATGACAATGCTCATATGTACAAAGAGAGAACCAAATACCTACATGAAAATTTCTTAAATCGGAAACAATTTCTGATAGGCCAAAAATTCTTACTCTATAATTCACAATTGAAACTCATAGCTGGTAAGTTAAGGTCTAAGTGGATTGGACCATAACTTGTCAGAAATAATTCTCCTCATGGTGTTATTGAGATTGAAAGTTTACAGACTAAAAAGTATTTAAGGTAAATGGTCATAGACTTAAACCTTTTATTGAAAATTTGGATGTCTCTTTTGTAGAGGGAATCCATTTCGTTCAGCCCATTTTTAAATCAATTTGAAGGAGGAAAGTTGTGTCTAGTCAAAGACAATAAAGAAAGGCATTGATTGAGAGGCAATTACGCCACATTCAACTCCTCCACCATAGCCAACGACAATCAATTTGCTTAAATATTTTTTATGTTAACTATTTTTAATTACTAAAAAAGACAAAAATTAAAAAAACAATACCCTAATTTGTTTGTTTCTTCTTTATAGGAAAAAAATAAAATCAACCCATACACACAATGCAGATGAAAACTATGCCACATTCAACTCCTCCACCATAGCTTATCCAGGGAAGTTTCTTTTCTTTGTTTAATTTCTATTTTCTGTTCTCCCCTCCCCTTTGTTAATTTTTGGTGTTCATTGTGACTTTTGTTATATTCTTGTTAAATTTTCTTTTCTTTTTATGTTTATGTGCTTTGTGTTTTTGTATATTAAGGACAATGTATATTTTAGGTATGGGGGAGGGATTTCTTGAATTTGTTAAAAAAAAATTGTCATGTTTTGTAAGTTACTTTGCATTATTTTGTCAAACTAAAAATTATGATGGATTGTAAGCATGAATAGTGATTTGGTGATAGAATGACTATCTTTTTCTGTAATGGTTGATTTGAATGAAAAGTGTGCAATATTTGACAAAAGCCTACTTAAATAAGTGAGAATTGAACCTTTAAAGAGTAATTACATTCTTTGTGCTCAAATTGTTTTCTTATTGAGTGTTGTCGCACATGGTTTGGTCATTCTAGAACTTGCTCTATTATACATGTTGAGATCACTAGTGAATTTGGTGCATTAAAGTGATAAAGGCATAGGATTAAGCCTTTTTGGCTTTCTAAAGTTTACCCTATATGTTAATTCCCCTAGTTAACCCAGTTGAAGTTGTAACCTTTTTCTTTGAAACAAAAACCACAAAATTAGCCCAAGCCTTATGTTTTGAATTTTGTGGTCAACCTGTTATTAAAGGAATGGATTGACTAGTTACTTAAACTTATTGGTTTGTGGTTTGAGGTGGACATGTAATGGTAACAAACATGGTCAAAGTGATACTTTATCTCATGATGTTCTTGAAATGTGAGTAGGAAAGATTGAGAAATGCTCGGGAAAAAAGAAGAAAAAGAAAAAAAGGACACAAGTTTGAAAAGGAAAGAAATGTACGCTTAACCATGGTGCTTCAAATTCTTGATTATTCATTGTGCAGTTATGAGTTAATGTATTAGTTAGGTTATAAAGTGTTCATACGGTTATCTTTTGTGAAATTGCTCATCAAGTTATGATAATTGAACATCAATTGTTGCCATTATTGGGACATTTTTTGGTTTGAGGGTGGAAGTTAAGCACTGTAGTCTAAATTACCTTTCATAATTATAGCCTAAACAACCTTTTCATCCAACACTTGTCCTTAGCCCCATTACAACCAAATAAAAGGCCTTTTTACTTTTGCATGGATTTCACAACAAATGATTATGATGTGATATATTTGCAAGCATGTGGAAATGTCATTCTATTATGGCAAATATGAGTGAAATGTCCTATAAACACTTCTTTGAATGCATTGGGTAAATCTTCATGTGAGGTCAAATCTAGTGCATTTTGAGTTTGAAAAGGTCATTGGGAATTGTGATGGTTGTTCTAGAGTTGAATCCTATAAAATGCTTATGACTTGATTGTGATCTTGGTTCAGTAAGATAATGCAAGTTGACCAAATTTTTCAAAAGAGTTGTAAGTATATTTGTTTAGGCTTGTTTTTTTTTTTTTTTTGTTTCCAAGTCTTTTAAATTCTTAAGGGTGAGCATTGTTTAGGTGTGGGGGGGTTTAATAGGTTATTAATTTACATATCAATTTGGGGTATTTTTGGAGCACATTAGATGGATATTGTTATGATTATGGTGTTTTTTTCATTGTTTTTGGGAGGTTATGATATGTGGAGTTGTTTTGGAGAATATAAGTTAAAATTTTCTAAATTGGAGAAGAAACCACACAGTAGCATAAATAAATTAGCTAGAAAATGAAGGAAGGCATAACAGAGTCAAGAAAAAAAAGTGAAACAAAATAGCAGATGAGTGAGGGAATGATAATGTATCGCTCATACATGATGAGCCTACTACTTTAAAGAAGCAATGTCTGACATTGATTCTTTAAAAGTAGTTGGCTCATCATATATAAGAAAAAGCTATGAGACCTGAAATGGAATGGATGTACACTAACCAAGTATGGACTTTGGTGGATGCACCTGATGGTATTATACCTATTGGATGCAATTGGGCTTTTAAGAGAAAACTAACATGTATGGTAATGTACATACTTACTAAGCTACGTTAGTGGCTAAAGGTTACAAATAAAAATAAGGAGTTAATTTTAATGAAATCTTTTCATCAGTAACTATGCTAAAATCTATAAGGATCTTTTTAGCTATAGCTGTTGGACCCCGAACTTTTCTTAGAAATTAGAAATTATAAAATAAAATTAAATGAGAAAATATGGCATGATTTCTTGTAATTGAATAAAAAGTATAAATGAATTTATGAGCATTTGATGAA
>JAOSBK010000001.1:20684202-20708274 GCA_027568895.1 Erythroxylum shatona | reverse complement strand
AATTAAGTTTTCGAAATATGCCTTCGGGCAATCCGATTTTCAAGTGTGAAATGTGTTATGTGGGTTTGGTTAGGTCCTATAAGTTGAGTCAAGTGCACTTGTCTTTTTATAGGCTTAGCCCGCCTGCCCGCTAGTGGTATTGGAGCTTCGTTACGGACTCCCATAAGTTCACGGCTATACTGGACTGCTATGCGGGAAAGTGTAGTATGTTCTGTTCACGGCTGCACAGGACCGCTATGCGGAAATATGCAGTACGTTCTGTTTTGGACCGACCCAAACCATTCTAATGTGTTTATATGCTTTTGTTTTGATTCTAAGTGTGATGCATTCATGTTTTTGAAATTGCTCATGAATTCTTTAAAATTGAAAAATTGTGAAAAATAAGCCTTTTGATGAATTTTCTACTGTGAAATGTTTATAAATGGCAAACGTTTTAAAAAATAATTTTTTGCTTATTTTTCGATTTATAAACATGTTATCCACGAGCTATAAGCTCACCCCCTTTCATCCCCATCTCCAGGTATCGAGCAGGAGATCGAATGAAAGAAAGTCAAGACATTTGTTCGATTTTGCTTATCTGGTGTTTTGTGTATTTTGGATTTTGATATTGGATTTGTATATGGCTTGGAATGCCATTAATGTTTTGTAAGCAATTATTTTATGATGTGTATGAATTATGAATTTGTATATTGAATTGAGGTATGAATGTGACATGGATGAATGTGATATGGGTTCTGGACAGGAGGTCCGATGATACTGATGTTTGAGAATTATTGAAGTGCTTTAGCTATGTATGAGTTTGATTTGTGTTGGGATTCCGAACAGGAGGTCCGATGAATTGTGTTGATTGAGCTGGAAATATAGAAGTGCTTATTGTGTATGGCTTGATTGAGAATAAATCTTGTGTGAGATTTTTATGGCAAAAGAAAAATAAGATTATGGGTAAATTGATGGTTATGTTTTGAATATGAAGAATCCAGTAAATTGAGTTTTTGATTGAGGATGAATTTCCAAATGGGAAATTAAGTTGCTTTGTATGAAATGGAATAAAGAATGAAAAAGAAAAAAAAATTACACCGTTTTGGATTAGTTTAGATCGAGATTGTCTTTATGGTTTCCAACGCGATGTTTTCTAAAGTATGCGTTTTTCGGATGTCGGAATTTGTATTTCAGTTCGATTGAATCGTTTGTTTGATTTGATTCCGAGCCAATTCGATTCGTTTTCGATTTACTTTCGATTCGTTTCGCTTTGAAATCCGTTCTTTCATTTTGTTCGCCTTTCATTTCTATTTTTGATTTGTTTTCACCGCTTTATTTTTCGATGTGTGATTCCGTTTTCTGGTTGGGGTCCGGTTCTCAAAATCGGATCCCAACAATAGCCACATATCGTGATTATGAAATATGGCATATGGACTTCAAAATAGCATTCCTCAATGGAAATTTGCAAGAAAATGTGTATATGACACAACCTGAAGGTTTTTAATCCAATAAATTTTCCAATCAAGTATACAGGTTGTAAAAGTCCATTTATAGACTTAAGCAAGCATCACGGAGTTAAAACATTCTTTTTAATGAGACAATCAAAGAGTTTGATTTTATCAAAAAATTTAGATGAACCATGTGCTTATAAGAAGGTTAATGAGAATGCAATCGTTTTCTTAGTGTTATATACGGATGACGTACTACTAATTGGAAACGACATATATACCTATGCTTTAGTCGATAAATTTTGGTTATCTAAGAATTTCTTCATAAAGGATATGGGAGAAGCAACTTATATTATGGAAATAAAGATCTATAGAGATGAAACAAAAAGGTTGCTTAGATTGTCCCAATCCACATACGTAAACAAAGTGTTAAAGAGGTTTAGCATGGAGAATTCCAGTAGGGAATTCTTAATCATGTTATATAGGATTTCTCTGTCAAAAAGCATATGTCCAAATACATAAGAGGAGAGAGATAAAATGGATTGAATTCCATATGCTTCGACAATTGGATCAATCATGTATGTGACGTTATGTACTAGACCAAATGTTTCTTATGCTTTGAGTATAACAAGTAGGTTTCAAGCCAATCCATATGAGGGTTATTGGACAACTGTGAAAAACATCTTAAAGTACTTAAGAAGAGATAAAGATGTTCTCTTAGTCTATGGATGAGCTAAACTAAGAGTTCAAGTATATTCATATGCTAGTTTCCAGTTAGATCTTGATAATAGTTGATCACAGTCAAGGTACATATTCACAATAAATGGTGGTGTGGTAACTTGGAAGAGTTCCAAACAAATAGTCATTGTAGATTCAATGATCGAGGCAGAGTATATTTCAGTGTCATAGGCGGCAAAAGAAGTGGTTTGGATCAAGAAGTTCATCACTGAACTTGAAGTGGTTCCTAACATTGTTGAGCCTATATTATTGTAATGTGACAACAATGGAGCTATTGTGCAGTTAAAGGAACCAAAGTCTCATCAAGAGTCCAAACATTTACTTAGGAATTTTCACTTGATCAAGGAGATAGTGGAGCAGAAAGTCATATTATTAGAGCGAGTTCCCACGGAAGAGAATCTTGCAGATCCTCTCATTAATCCATTATCTCAAAAGAGACATGATCAATATATAGATGGATATGGTATTAAATACATAGGTAATTGGCTTCAGTGCAAGTGGGAGATTGTTAGTTTATACCCTTCCAGCCAACCAATTAGATGTAATTTGATGTATGACATTATTATTTATTTAATAAAAAGGCATTCTTTAGCTTTCTGTATTAATTTAATTACATTGGATGTTTTAATAATAAAGGTAAAATATTTAGAATAATTACTATGTAATTGAAATTACGATGAGATCATAATTATGGCCTAAATATTCCTGGTTGTAGTTTCATCAAGAGAAGATGTTGTTGAAACGGTAAAACTAGCACACGTTATTCTTTCTTATGAAGAAAGTAATTGATCTCATAAATTAAAATATAGAGATACTTAAGCTAACGTATGGGTGACTATTAGAGAATAAGTCACTGAACTAACTTGACAATGAGAATCCCAAATGGAATATTACTTACGTATCTATGGATTTTTTTATAATGATGGTTGTATAATTGATCCTTATACTTGAGATTATCAAGGTATCTCGTATAAGAATTACTGTGTTTTGATGCTATTTATGAACTATCCTAGTATAAATCAGTCAGTAGTAATTGGACACAATATGAACCATACGAAGGTAGTTAAGTAAGTCAATAAAGGATTCATCACTCTAAATTATTAGAGAAAATGTTCCACTGTTCTTGATTAGTATAGATTTGTGAAATTATCTGGCCAGAATGAATTGACATTTGAAAAGACGTTTTTAAATATCAATTATTAATTAGCAATAATCAACATGATTGGATGAAAAAAGTAGACACGATATCTCCATGCTCTGTCCAATTAGAACATTGGATGACAAATGGATTAAATTATACATCATAACCATGCATGAATAGGTTAAGTCAACCACTTGGATATTCCTAATATTTGAGTGGCCATGACATGTAGCTAAACATCAATTTTGATTTATGATTATAAATTATTTAATCAAAGAATTAAAGATAAATTAAAAGGAGTTTTAATTTATCTAATTCTAATTATGAATTATAATTATAATTTACAATCATCACCGATATATTAGGAACTTATTAGGTCACATAATAATAAAGAGCAACTAGTGAAGAAAAATCAATTTTAATTAAGTTGGACTTAACTAAAAGATTTGAGAAATTTTAAGGATCAAATCTAAAATATTTGATTTTATTAAAATTAAGTTAATTATAATTATAGTATGAGTTTAGTTATAATTAAGGAATTTAATTTTAATAAAATTACAAAACCATCCTAATGATTTTTCCATGAATAGGAAGACAATATGAAAAAGCTAGCACTATTCTTCCTTTTAAAGGTGTTGAAAAGTTGTTTTGTAAATATCATCAAAGGCTAAACAATTGAACAGCTCATGATTGACAAATTGAACAGATTTCAAAGATTTTCAACATGAATGCATACAAGGTACAATTTCTTACAATTCATATTGTTATTTTTTGTAAAATTTTTATTTTTCGTTGTGCCCGTGATTCGGTCACGGTTGGTTTCCAACAGTCATGTCATCTTCATACATATTCCTTAAGACTTAAATCCAACTCTTGCATAAAATTGCATAAAAGAACTACAAAGTTTTAGTTTTTAGAAGAGAGTTTTTATTCCGAACTAAAAGAACATTTAGAGTTTGAGAATGAATTTGTGGTCATCCCTCTGAAAAATTAACGTGTGGGATTAAGTAATGTTGACTTAAGAGGCAAAAGCAAGTTGAAGTTAGCTGTTCAATGGATATATACCACAAGGGAAGCCTTGAAGCCAGGTGGGGCTGCCACCTATGTGCTTCCAACTGAAATAACTATATAAACATATATAATCTCGTCATCGACTTGTCCTTTTAACCTCCATAGAGTATTGTTCTCATGCAAAAGAACCTTTCATGTCATGACTTCTGTACAAAGTTGTAGTTATCTTAATTGAGAGTTACAGAGCCACACAATCATGTTTGTTCCTATTATATATTTAGCTGTTAACTTACGTAAAGATGTCGAAAGATAAAAAGGGTTGATGTTCTTGGGGGCAAAAGGATGCACGCCAAAGAAAACAAAAGTTAGATGAGAAAAAGAAGGAACAAAAAGCCACCACCAGATGGCAACAATCAATAAGTTAGAACAAAAGGGTAATTATGATCTTACTAGACGATTAAAAAGAAGAAATATGTGAAATTGTTAAGTGTTTGCACATTTTTGTACCAATATTGGTGAAGTGGAATTTTCCATATTAAAATTTATTTTCTACTTCATCGTAATAAAAAAAATGTTACAACTCTATACTTTTCAATTTTCATACTTGAACCTGTATGCTTTTATTTATATTTTTCAATTTTTATTTTATTTCAAATTTAATAAAAATTTATTTATTTGATTTTATAATTTTTGTTTTTGATTTTAGTTTCTCATGTTTTCATAAATTATAAAATCATTAAAGATAGTTTTTATTTTCTATTTCTATTTTATAATGTGATTTAATATCTACTAAATTTATATTATTTAATTATATAATATTAATTATTGATAAGAATTATGAATGATTTAATTTAATAACTTAAATCAATTTTATAATTATTTTAATTTTAAAAAAATAATTTCAATATATTAACTATTAATAAATATAATTTAAATTCAAAATATAAGTTTTAAATAAAATTTACTTTAATAATATAAATAGAAATAAATTTTTTATTATTTATTTTAATAAAATGTAATAATTTTTACAAATATAAGAGATTAAAATATAATTTATTTATTTATAAAAGATATATTTTAAAAAATGTATATAATATTTAATTATTAGACATTAACAACTAAAATATTTTTATTTTATTTAAAAATATAAATAAAAAGGAAACCAGAAATAAAAATCATAATAAAAAATAGAAGTGAAAAAAAAAGCTTCTATAATGATAATTCTTATTTCACCTAACCATCATTTAAGTTATGAACTGCATGAAGAAAAAAATAGATCTCTAGTGATTCAGGGTTCAAATTCAAATCAAATTGCTTAAGAAAAAGGTGGCCGAGCAACAAATTTAATAGACGGTGAACAGTCTACTACACAACCTACGCCATAATAAAGAGGAATCGAGATTTCAAAGCAGAAAATAAAAACAACCGCCCTCTAAGCATGAACCATACCGCCACAAATGATCCCATTACTGCGTTGATTGGAAGAGTTTTCTTTGAGTTCTGACAGGTCTTAATTTATATACTACATATAATTTTCCAGCATATAGCCGGGAAGGTAATTACTGTGCTGACAGATTGGCGAGCCTTGCGGCCTTCCTCCGACCCGGTCTTCATGTTCTACAGGACCCTCCTCAAGGCCTCCAGGAGCAAATTTCTAAGGATGCTCGCAGAGTTTTGTACCCTAGAGCGTTAAGTTAATCATGTACTTTTCATTGTAAACGAAAAAAAAAAAGAAAGTCTAATATATATGTATAATAATATATTAGTTTTTAATCTTAACTGACGATTAAATTATTAATTACCTCGTAATTTGGACTTACGCAATAAAATAATGATCAAAAGATGGAATTGCATATGAAAGCGTAAAATCAATGATTGACAGTCACGTTAGTTGAAGCCAAAATATTGATTTGTTTTATAATTTTGGTTAAGAATTTGTTTATTTAGTGGAGAGCATGTGGAAAAGCTTTATAATAAAATTGTTAATTGAAGAAAAAAAAGTGGTAGAAGTAGAAGAAAATTGATCTAAGGTAGGATTTATAAATAAAAACGACATTAGTAATAATTAATTGCTAACACTTAATTACTATCATAGGGACTTTTTATGGTTTTTATAGAAAAGAAGAATTAAACTATTGCATACCTTCTCCAATAATTTCGATCGAATTTCTTTTTTGAAAAAATAAATTTAAATTCAAGATTGAGAAGAAGAAAAGGAAGTTGAGGGGCGGCGCAAATAGGAAATTAAGTCGTTGTTTTTGACCATAGAAACGGGTGAAGTTATTGCTTACCAATAAAAATCAGCGTTCATGCATGCATGCATATACACAAAGAACACACGTTGAGAAACTGTTTGTTGTTACTACTTTTTCTTGCATATAGGTGATGATACTACGTTTATATGCACTGGTTCAAGGTATAGTATGTACTTAGTAAAACGTCCCTTCCCTACGCAAATAATGTTGAACATCAGCATGCAAACACGCATGTATTAGCATACCTAAGAAACTATATATCCATTTTGCTGAGTTCCCACTCCATGGGGCTAACAACATCAGGCCATAATAGTTAGGAAGTGTTAGGTAACAGTTTGTTGTGATGATCTGTGCATCTTTTCTCCTCAGTGTCATGCACGTGCAACTCTGAGGGAACCACAGAAAGTATTGGAACTGTGACACACAAAGTTTCTGACTTTACTTTTGAGGGGTTATGCAGATAACTAGATATGCTTGGTTAAAGGTAAATGCTTTTCTTAAAAGATAAACAGTACGATAAGCAAATTAAGTAACCAAGAATTGGTCATCTTTCCTACTCGATTTGTTATAATATTCTTTATACATGCATCAACCAACTAAATATTTAGTCCATCGATCGATTCACAATTTGTGTTCATCTAGTAAATGTTTTGTAGATAGAAGGTGTGAGTAAAAGAAGCTCGCGAAAATCTGATGAGCATTAATTAGAAGTTGTTCGACGGAGGGTTTTGTAGTGATGAGAAGGTTTACAACAGGTAGTGGACAACCTCCGGTTTTCTTATCTCGTTTGGCATCATAGATTCCCAAATTCATTACTGTGACAATAATTAACTAGATTTATTTTGATTTCATCTTAGAAGACTCACTTAAGTATTTAAAGTAAAGCATGTGACTTTTGTCCAAACATTGTTTTACTAATTGTTAGTTTTTCTGTCTTCATATGCTCTTGCGAATGGAGTTATGATCTACCCTTTTCTACTGTTGAAAACAGAAAGTATGCATCATCAAAGTTTTTATTGTATAGCAGTAGTCATAGTTTTACTCGACTAAAGTAAATTATTTGATGTTTGAGTCTGAAGTTTTCTCGTGAAATTTTTTTGGTATTATAATGTAAACAATTAAATTAACAGAAAGTAAAATTTAAGACTTAAATCAAAAGTTTGTTTATTTACATTATATTTTTTTACTTCTTATCGGATGCTTATACCAATAAATAATCAAATAGGCTTTTCTAATTATGTTATTTCAGTAATTTGAAGAAAAAATGAACAAACTAAATTAAACCTTAGAATTTATTTGTAAGATAGATATATTTTTGACATATAAATTGTGAAAAAAAATTGCACTTTCTGCTAACACTCTTAATTATCAATTCTTATTTATATTTTTTGTGTTGTATCTAGTATAGAATTGTGGTGTCTCTTACTGAGCTTACTCATAAAGCTTTTTGTTAGTTGTCTACGGAGGGAAGTTGTCATTAACTAACACATTTTATAGCACATATTACACAAATGAAATATTTTGTTCCCCTAACTCAATTCCAACTATATTCTATTGATTTTCGTCCACACATTTGTGTAGGTTCCGCATTTCGTCCACACATTTGTGTAGGTTCCACATAACCACATAAAGGTGTTGACGAAAATCAATAGAACAGAGTTAGAATCAGGTTACAGAAACAAAAGATCTTTTCCTCATATCATGAGATAAGATGAGTGAGAGCCACCTTACACCTGAAGTTAAGCTCCTCCCACACTCAACATAAATATACAATATTATACTACCTGCAACTATCTTATGAGAATACTTTTTAAAGAATCCAAATTTATTTGTACTATCTAGCTTAATTCTGATTATCTTCCTTCTCTCCTACTTCCTTGTAGCTTCACTTACTCTATCTACAATAAGACCACCTTTAAATCCTCAACCCACTTTAAATTTAATTTCTTATAGTTTTATGTTAGCAATTTTTTTTTAACATTATTTTAGCAAGTTAAGATCAATTTATATATCATCATTTACTGTCAAATGCACTATTACTGCTTAATTAATAGTTTTAAGCTAGAGTTTCTTATTTCTAGATGGTATGATGCCACCTCATCTCTATTATTCTCTTTTTTGTTCACTTTTTTTGACTATCAATTTTAAACTTCAATTTTAAATACCCTTTATAAGACTTTTGAGAGCCCAAATATAGCATCAATTGTCTCACATCTGCCTAAAGCAAGAAACTTGAATTGCTTTTTAAATTTTGGTGGGTGGCTTTTGGAATTGAAGGAGTTTCATAATCTTATCCTTTGATCTTACTTTCAAATGAGTTATTAGTCACCTCTGTATAAACATAAGGATGCTTTACTTCAAATGCTTTATTTAGCTTTTGAAGATCTTTCAAAACAAACTTGCATCATAAGCATTCATGCCTACAACGTATAAGTAAGACAGAAAGGAGTCCAATGATCTACAATCTACTTTAAGTTAGAAGATACCCACTTTATGTCTCACTTTAGTGATTTTAGTGAGTCTACCAATAGCTTTAACTCTCCCTTTAAGGTAAGATCTAAGGAGTCTATAATAGATATAGGCAAACTTAAGGGGATAAAGGATGCTTAATAGTCGCCTCTAATGCTAGAGTCTCTGCTTTAGAGCATAGATACATATGAAGGAAAGAAAATTTAAGGAGGTTAAAACTTATAGATTAAGAAAATATATTGTCATAAGTTCAATGTACCTTATTATATTATAGAAAGATGTCCAATGGAGTCTAAGAGGGCTTCTCTCCCCAAACTTAGGAAAACAATGGCTACTTTAACAACTTCAAGAATAGGATATGACTATTGTTTTATGACATGGTATATAGTATCATTGAAGATACATGTATGTACTGAAGCCAATTGTATCCCCTCTCTTACGAGATCATCATATGTTTCATAGTGGCTTGTCACTTATGAGATATAGAGCCATCAATATGACTACTTAGATATATGCATCAAATTAGACCTACCATAAAGTATTTTGGGTGGTTTAACATGAATTTTATGATGAAGATGGGACTTTCATCACAATGGGAACATAAATTAAAGAAAAAGGTTAATCTTTTTTAGTTCTGAAGATGGTAATAGGTGAGATTTAAGTCTTTATGGGGAGCATTAACCCTTATTTTAAGAACAGATATAAAGATCACAAGGTTGGAGTAATAATAGTGAGTCTTGTTAGACAAACATCTTCTTATATCCCCTCCTTATAAATGTTATATTGGATTAAGAGGTATTGTTACTATTGGGTGTTTTAGATAAAGAAATGTGTTGTGTAATTTCCTTTATATTTTTATTATCCATGTTTCTAACTACTTTATATGTCTCTTTATGAAAGTAAATATGATTCTTGTCGAGCTTATGAACAAAGTGAAAAAAAGTGAACTAACAAGGTTGTGACTCCTTCCAAAAAATTAAAACTCCCTATCTTACTTAAGTAATACATATTTCTTTACTTAATTTCTCTTTTTTGAACTAAGATGGAAGTTAAGTTATTATTGGACACCACAATGTATAAGTATAATTCTTCTATAGGCAATAGGATAGACAATACTGGGAGTTTTATAAGTATTGTTTTATCTTCTCAAAGTTCTATTTACATTACTCTCTCAAGATAAATTCAACAATTTTTCACAAGATCTAAAAAATCATAAATAATGGTTTGTTGAACTAGATGGAATATGGGAGAGATTAGCAATTCTCTTAATTAGTATTTAGACTTCCTTTATAGACCTAGGTGGTGACATTCTAACAATACTTTCCATCTTCTGGGTTATTATAAACTCCAAAATCTTCCTTACTGATATGACAAAGATTAATCTTTTGGGTTTAACTTCATATTATACTTTCTTAAGGCATTAAAGCATTACTTTAGGTCCACTAGATGACTTTGACCTCCTATGTTTTCACAGTCTTTTCATTTACATAAACCTTTGTGCTTTTTCCTGATTGAGGATAAAATATTTTGTTAATCAATCATTGGTATGTGGATTTAATATTTTTAGTATGAATAGCTTATGATCCATATAATAATATGATGCATTATAAGTGATAAATAATGTGCTTTTCTAATCAGCTTTGTGTATGTAGGTCTGGCCGTATCTTGAATATGTATCAATGAAACTCAGCATTTATACCCTAAAGTGACATCCACTAAATGATAGATCTTGTAAAGGAGATATTTATCCTTTAGGTATGCCTTTTTTCATATATGTGAAGCAGATAAACATCATCCACTTTTTACTTAGTTTTTTTAACTATCTTCAAGTTGACTAGCTCATTAAGGTATTGTACTTCTATGATAAAATGAGCATAAAGCAACTTATGCACTTTGGCATCTATGACCTATTATATCGCTAGAGTAAAGACTCTTTTTTTCTTTATAGGCTTAAATATTAGGTAGAGGTTCAACATATGTGTGATCATTAAAGGTTAATTCTTTATTTGTTTTAGGGCTTTCATATAAACACACATATATATTCGGCTAATATCATCTTCATGCCTTCTCTTTCCTTTCGTTCCATTCTTTTTCCTATTATGAAAAAATCTAGGCTACATGTCTCCTTATAAATAATTCCACCATTTCCTTGATGAGTTCCCTTCTTAACTCTTTCTTTGGGTCTTGACTATTAACAGATTCTTATTTGACTATAATTATACACCCATATTTAATGTATTTTGCTTCATATTTTACTATATTTTTAGTACTTAATTTGCTCTAAGTGCATTTGTAGGTGATGATTACCTTCTCAGACTAAAAGAAGAAAATTTTGTATTAAGTGCCTGTTTAGTTTAGCTTTTAGAGGATGAATAAGCACTTTTTTCTACCGCAGAAGCTTTTTTAACAAAAATGAGTTTTTGACTATAAAATAACAAAGCATTTTTTTAATAAATATAGCTTTTTTGGCAGCCAAAATACAGCTTTTTAAAAATCTCAAATTTGGAGCTTCTAAAAAAAGTACTTTTTCAGATAGATTTTTCATATCAATTAATGAGCCTATTTTAGTATCTTTTGCCCTTATATTTTACACATAATTTCTACAATATTCACAAACTCATCTTCATGTTTATTTTGGGATTTAATATTATTTGACTTTTTATATGTTTTAATATGTATTTTTTATGTTAGTTTTACTTATGATATAATCTATATAAAAGATTTGATTAGATATATTTTCATTTATGTTTCATATGGGTTAAAATTATATAATAATTAATATATTATGCTTTACATATTGTTTAATATACTTTAAATAATATTTATATGCATAATATTTTATTACAAAATAAAATATAGTTAAAATTAATAAAAGTGCTTTTGATTTTTATGTTGCCAAATAGTCTATAGTGTGAAGCTCTTTTAAAAAAGTTATTTTTTTAATTGACAGCCAAACAGTCAACTAACTTCTTAGAAAAGCTCTTCTAAAAAAAACTCTACTGATAAAAACCCTACTGACAAAAGCTCTACTGATATAAGCTCATCCAAACAGGCACTAAATCGTGGCATAAAACAGAGATTTGATGTTACTTGAAGGTATACGGCTACCTATATGGCCATGTAAGTCTCTACAAACGTGTAAAGCCATAATAATTTTAGGTATTTTAGATCTATATGGTCATGTAAATGACCGTACTTGTCCCAAAAATCCTAGCTTTCACTATAAAAGGACGTAAACTGAGGCAAAACAAATAGAGCTGAATTGTTAAGTGGTTTTGAGACATAAGACAAATTGAGAGGCGACAATTTTGATCAAGAGAGGAGGAACGCATAAAGAATACATCAAGAGTTCCAATAGATAACAACATCAAATTTATGCAAGAAGAATCAAAAAAAGAGAAAGGAAGATTTAAAATTATGATTTCTTTGTTTTCTATTATTTTTTTACATGTTTATCTTTGGTTTCATTTTATATGATTAGTAACTAAACATATTTAGTGTTTAGATGAAATGAAACCTAAGTCAGGATAACAATACGTTTTAATTTTGTATTCAATACAATTATATTAATTAATTTATTGTGATTTAATTATACATTTTATTCTTGTTCTAATATATCTAGAATATTAATGCATGATTTGATTTCATATGATTGAGATTGAGAAACCCTCTAGTTTGAATAGATCTACCATAATTGAAAGGATGTGTATGCAAACCTAGAGATATGCTAACATAAACCTTCTGGATTATGATCAAACCTAATAGCGAAATTGACAAATCGATAAGGCATTCTTAGGGGTTTTAGCTAGAAAGAGTGTTAATCAACTGATGGATTAGTTGTTAATAATCTCGAGAGAGATATTAATATAAGATAGAAATTCCCATGGTTCAATAATCAATAATATGATTGCAGGATAAAAGGTTAATAATTCAAGGATACTTAGGGGAACTCATCACTTAGATAATACTATTTAATATTGAATTTTCTTCATATTCTACTTGTCCTAAGTTCAAAACTATTTAATCTTAATTCAGTTTATTTGTTTAGCTTGATTTTTAATTAAAAACTGAAATCTGATTCCTAGGCTATATAATAGAAAAAAGATGACTACTAGTATTTACTGCTTTCATAAGATTAACTCATACTTGCTTGTGTCAGCTACAGCTACGTCGAGCACTTGAATTAAATTAATATTGACATTAACCTTAGGCTCAATCAACTATCCATCGCCTGAATGCTTATAAGAGGTGATAATGTTTTATTAGGTTTTTAATAAGGTCACATAACATTGTCTTGTCTTATTGAAATATCCTCTAACTTTCCTAATCCCATGATCTGTAGGAAATTTCATGACCAGCATATAAAGGCATATGATAGCCTTTAAGAGACACAATGAGGATATTCCCAAAATAGCATTAGAAGCTGAAGGCCTTTTACTATGTAAAACTTAGTTCTCACTATGATTTGTTTAAGGTGTATTCATAACTCAAGTGGGATAAGTGTTATTCCTTCTACTGGTGTTTACCTTTTACCAAAGCCAACCAAAGAAGTGAGTAGTTTAAATTGTGAAAAAAGGTAGGTCCAAAATGGTAAAAGCATCATCGAATAAGATTTTAATAGAGTTGCCACTATTATCATACTAATCACCCCTACCTAGGTGAACCTCATGGTAGTTAATTGCAATGTTAGGGCTGAAAGTGCAATCATTTCCTCTTGATTTGTTCTCTTTTTCCTTTCTTTAGAACCTTATGTTCATGCTTAAATAGTAGAATTCTTCAATAGTTTTTGACAGCTTTATTAAGAGAAAAATAAAACTATCATTTTCTCACTAACAAAAGCAAGAGCTTTCTCAAAGACTTGATTTTTACACAACACCTATTGATGAGCTTGATAAGTGAGGATGATGTCTCTAACAAGTTTTTTGGCTCATGGCCAATTAATAATCAAGTTTATGGCTTTTGCTTATTCAAATGTTAAATCATATCTCCATCATTTTTTATGTTTTTAGTGTAACCTCCCTTCTTTGTAAATTATAGAGATAATCAATCTTAAAATGCCTAACTTTTTGGGATTTTTTTCATTTTAGTGTTCAAGTTTTTAAATTTTTTAATTAAGTGATTGACTTTTTAAAATCTTAACAGTTCAATTCAAAACATTAGTTTTGTTAGTAATTTGCTCATTCGGCTAATAGAATATTTGTTTTTCATAACATATAGATGTCCACCTAAAAAAATAATGGTTATAATTAGACTAGAGTACATACAATTTTTTCAAGTGGAGACCTAATTTTCATAAATAATAAAAATGATGATAGTCAAATCAGTAAATTACTAACAGAATTAACGTTTTGAATTGAACTGTTAAGATTTTAAAAATTGGTTACTCAATTAAAATTTTTAAAATCTTAACCAATTTTTAAAATCTTGGGCATTGGATTGAAAAAAATCGTAAAATGTTAAGCACTTTAGAATTAGTTATTCCTAAGTTATATGTTAGTTCAATTGTCATATGAAAGCTTAATAATTATTCATCATAAAAGATAAAGAGAAAAGATTATTGCTCACTCTAATACTCTATATATTTGAGTTCTTGAAATGTCTATGAAATTAAATTTCTAGAAACAATCATTTGTTTTTATGCATTTGATTTTTATTTTTTTTTTGTCTTTGAAATTTTTTTAGTGGATGCAAAGAGATGGTGCCACTTATTTCAATATTTTTGGACCTATCAAATAATAAAATTTTGGTTGAGCTTCAAATCAAATTTGAAATAAGAAAAGGATAGAAGTTGAACTCCACCAATTTATTATTGGATAGATCATGTTTGCTTTTGGTTATGTCGCGTCTCTTTGTAAAACGATTTAACAACTAATGTATATTCACAAGTGATCTAACTATATTTTTATTATTTTTTCAGTGACACACATTAAAATGAAGAAACAAACACTGCATCAGCCAAAATGGATTGGAGTTGAAACATCTGAAACTGCAGATACCTAAATTTTTAATACCTGGGGTTGGTAGAAATTTGTCAAATAAGAATTTGTTTTGGCTTCTTTCATCATGTTCGTGTTAGAGAAGAAAAATTTGGAATTATAACAACCTGGTTAATTGGAAAACAAAGATAGCAGAAGAGGGTAGATATGAAAATTGACATTTTTTTAATGTATTTTCTGGATCTGCGGAGATTGTGGACATGTTTCCGCCAATTAAAAAAAATAGCTATAGCTGAGATTGATGATTAGCTAAAAGCTTAAGCACCCAGATGCCCAAGTATAAGTGTTTCGTGCCAACAGAAGCAACAAGCCACCTTCCTCTCTGCCCATAATCACTGTGTTTCTTCATCTTAACCCACAACTAGAAAACAACAACATGGAAAGAGAAAACAAAGCCCTGTTTTTGCCTTTCAACCAATAATACACACGCAAAAACATAAGAAATGTCAAGAAGAGACAGAAACTAAACTGGTTTGACGTTTAAGGCCCGGCAACAGGCTATTGCCACCCCAACTTCACCATCTTTTACGCGGTTCTAGACAGATTACTGTAATAACAGTAGACATTGAAGAAATTGGTAAGAAAGGGCAGAGAGAAGTCAAAATGGATACTTCTTTTCCTTATATTTGTCTTGCTTTCTCTTCGGTTCCCCTTCTTATATTCTCTTCTCATTCCTCTACTTTTTCTAGCTCACACGGTGTCTTCGCTCATCTTCTTACCTCCACTTTTCTCCTTTCTTGGTTCTGTTCCTGTGTTGAGTGATATTCGTCCTTTACGACATCAAATCTTCATCTGGGTCCTCAACTTTTTTCTCTGATTCACTTCTGTTCTTGCCCAGTTAGTAGTTGCAAAGTTTATTTATTTTTTATTTTCCGATGGAAAAGGAGAAACTTTTCATGAACCAGGCAACCAACGGTACAACACCCATGTGGAATTCTTCCAGTTTTGGAATGGGAATGCAATCAAATGACCTCGGTTCTTGCTTTTTCAATTCCAATTGGGATAGTTCAATGGATCAGAACGATCCCTTTGAGTCTGCTCTGAGCTCCATTGTCTCGTCTCCTCTAGTTTCAAGCGCCAATGCCATTTCTTCTCACGGTGGGAGTGGTGACACTGTTATGATCAGAGAACTAATTGAGAGATTAGGAAATATTTGTGACTCCGAAGAGATTTTTCCTCATTCTTCTTATATCAACAACACCGATAACATCAACAATAACAACAATGCTAACAATTCCAGTTACAGTACGCCGTTGAATTTGCCTCCAAAATTGAATCTTCCATTTATGGATTCCCATATCAAAGGTCGTATACCAATTCTTGGCAACAATTTGGCCAACCAACAAACTTTAGTTCCATTTCCTACCGATCCTGTATTTGCAGAGAGGGCTGCAAGATATTCTTGCTTTGGGAACAGGAACCTTGGAGGCTTAAGTGGGCAATTTGGACTAAATCAAGCTGAATTACTTAATGGTTTGATGCCAAGAGCTGAATCCGGTAACATCTCCATTGTCCAGAGTAGCAATTCTATGAAGGTCGATGCATCTCAGGGGATTGTTCAGGAAAGCAATAAAAGCTCACCACAAGATGTGAGTTCGAATTCTGCCACGAAAAGAAATGCTGAACTCGGAGATTTTAACGAGAAGTCTTCAGTGTCTGCGCAGATTCCGGATGGAGAAATGAGCGTGAAAGGCCAGAAAGAGTACAACCCCAGGAAAAGGAAATCAATTCCCAGAGGAAAGACCAAAGAAACTCCATCTCCATCTCCTTGTTCTTCTGGGGCTAAGGTAAAATGATAAAATGTGTTCAAGTTTGGTGTTTTTTATGAGATTATGAAGAAACCAATGACGAGCTCATTGCAGGTAGTGGCAGAGAATAATGACGAACCTAGTTTGAAAAAAGGTAAATCAGATGAAGCTAATGGGAAGCAAAAGGATGCAGGAAAAGCCAAAGAAGAAGAACAAGATGGGGACCAGAAAAAGAATAAGGATAGTCCGAAGCCAGCAGAGCCTCTAAAGGACTACATTCATGTCAGAGCCAGAAGGGGTCAGGCGACAGATAGCCACAGTCTTGCTGAAAGAGTAAGAATGAATACAATTTCCGTTATCCATATGATGTCGTAAGATGTTTTTCATTGACCTCTCTGATTTTAAATTTGTCAGGTACGGAGAGAGAAAATCGGTGAAAGGATGAAGTTTCTTCAGGATCTTGTTCCCGGTTGCAATAAGGTCTGTGTTTTCTTTTCTGTTCCTTTTTTTCCTTTTTTCCTGAAGATTTGCATTTAATCGAAAGAAGAAAAGATAGAAAAAGAAAAAGTAACTTTTTAAGGAGTGGAATTTTCTAAATTGGCTGGAATTTTCAACTGCAGGTGACTGGGAAAGCTGTCATGCTTGATGAGATTATAAACTACGTGCAGTCATTGCAGCGCCAGGTTGAGGTAAGTTCCATCCAGGTTTTGCCAAGGTTTTTTCCTTCTGAGTTTGAATGATGTACTTGATTTGATATTTGGGGTGCGGTTTCTTGATCTCATTTGCAGTTTCTCTCCATGAAGTTGGCAACTGTGAATCCTAGTATGGACTTTAACATGGAAGCGCTTCTATCAAAGCAAGTAAGTTAAGACTTACTATTGTTACTCTCTGTCAGATAAATAAGTCCTAACAACTTACGACATTCGTATCTTAATAATTCTATATTTTCAGATCTTTCAATCTCGTGGATCCGTACCGAACGATCTTTATCCATTAGATTCCTCAACACAAGCAATTCCTTATGGCTACCAGTCACGACAAGGATTACCCCTGCAAAGTGGCCTACCCACTAATGCAGGAAACCAGTTTTCACTGAAGCGAAATCCATGTCTTCAGTTGCCTCCCCTTAATGGGTTTACTGATGCTTCTCGTCAGGTACGTACAACTAACCCTGTTCATTTTGGTTGGCTTTTCATTGCATAATGTTATATCATTGTTTGTCGCATTTGCATTACAGGTTCCCTCATTCTGGGAAGATGACCTCCACAGTGTTGTGCAGATGGGGTATGGCCAGAATCAGCAGAGCTTTCAAGGTGATACAAAAGATTCCTTCCCAAACTTTTGATGTTAAACAAGATGTTGATAGGCTTTTAGCTTAGAACTTAGGTCCACAATCTTGTTGGTGCAGGTTCTCTACCCGCAGCTCAGATGAAATTGAGCTGTAATTCAGAAACAACCTTACGGCCAAGTTCATAGCCAAGTGCCTCGGCGACGGAGAGAAGCCTGTGTAAATACAGCCTAGTTCCATTTTGTATCACTTTTTAGATTGGAGAAAGAGTATACTTTCCCATTTTTTATTTTTTCGTTTTAGCAGTCATTGAAGCTACCGATTCTTTGGAGAATTGTTTCAAAGAAACCCAAATTGTAAAATCTAGCAGTAATCATTAGTGCTGGTGAAACAGTTCTACGGAAGGATCCATTGATGAACAATTCTTACTGTTGCGAAGGAAAGTGGTGGAGAGCTGAGGGAGGAGTTTTTTAACTTTCTAGCGATCTTTCTTCTCCTTCATGCTTTACTTACCATTGATAAGTATATTTTGTCACAAGTGACTCAAGTAGTTTTATGTTTTAGAAATTTCATTTTAACTAATTTCTGAACAACCAAACAAAAGAATCCAAGTTAGAAACAGTGACAATGAAAACGGTACCCTCGAACATTAATTTCAAATTTAGCTGGAAAACGTTCATTGTAGGGCCTTAACCTCAGGGAAAATCGCATAGTTTGTGGGGAAAATAGATTCTTAATTGTGACCAGCTGTAAGTGGGGACAAATGGATCTATCTTAAGTCCAACTTATGATCAAGAACGATTTTTTAGGTTGTTTTCGGCTGGAATCCAATGCCATTCTCCTACTTTACTGCTCACGATTGACCCGACATTTAGGTCCTTCGTCCGCCTCTTTTTCACTTTTTCATCTTAGTCACGGGAAAATCAAAATTGGCGACGTGGGCCAATTATTTTTAAGTCATGCAAACCCTGGGGCCAGATCCTCTGGCCCCCCTACCCTGTTCCTACCCTGTTTTCCTTCATCTGAGCCATTCATTCATGTAGGACCTATCAGAATGAATGGCTCAGATAAAAGGGGACAGGATAGGAACAGGGTAGGAGGGACAGAGGATCCCCGCCGCAAACCCTAATTATAGACAGCAATGTTTCAGGTGGCAGTTGCCTACTGAGTGCCTATATGGATGAGTTTATTTTAGCAAAATTTTTGTTAATAAAACTTTTTTTAGAAGAACTTTTCTGATAAGTCAGTTAATTGTTTGGTTATTAATTAAAAAATAACTTTTTGAAAGAACCTCATACAGTAGACTGTTTGGCAATATAAAAATAAAAATCACTTTTATTAATTTTAACTATACTTTATTTTGTAATAAAAATTATTTATGCATATAAATAATATTTAAATTACATTAAACAATGTGAAAAGCAAAATATATATTAGGTTTACATTTGATTTGAAATAATTCAACTACTGTTATCTTTAACAACTATTTAAATTCTAAATATTTGACATTTTAGTTGTTAATAATTTTTATGAAATTTTATTATTTCTTAAATATATTTGAAAGAATTTTTAATATATTTATAAAATAATATATATATTTTAATAATATCTCTTATCTCTTATTCTTACGTTTAATTAAGTTAAAGAATAAAAGTTCAAAAAATAAGACCTTAATGTTTAAGTTTCTACACAAAATAAAAAGAACCTTTGGTTGCTTGATTACGATCATCAAATGCAAAATAAGAATGGTCTAGTTGGGTTGATGATTTATGCTTTTCCTTTTGAGTGATACACAATTACACATTATCTACTTCTGTCTGCAAGCATAATTTCCAAAGTTATCAACAACAAAACTCAAAACTCAAGAAAAAAATATCATATGAAAACAAAAAGAATTGGTATGATGCTCGTAATTTCTCTAACATATAGTTTCCTTATTCATCTTAGAATATTTGCATTTGAGGTGATCTAAAGATCATGTGTTGAGGTTTTCTCCATAGGAAATTCAAGACACCAAAGCAAGATTTTAGAGCAGTCCTCTAGTGGGATTCCTTTTAGCTTAGTTTCATCTTCAAAAGCTACTTCTTTGACAAATTTGATGGAATTCTGTGAAAGAAAGAAACAACTCTTGCATAATTAGGAACGTACAAGAAACCAAAAGAAAATCTGTGTCCTTCCAAGAACTTAACAAACACCGTTGTCTCTTTTCATTAGTTGTCAGCTAAATCTTCTGTTGCAGATTGAAGAAACATATCATGTCAAGGCATTAACTAATGTCTAATATGGATAAAAGTTAACTTAACAACCATCTAAAACCCAATCATTAACCCAAACCATATCTACAAGTTGCACCAATGATGGTCTAATTAGCTTCGGAGGTAATTCTGTGTAAAGGCTTTGTAGGAATATCTATTTAAACTAACATGAAAAATATAGTACATAGCAAAAGCTTGGTTTATGTAAGAAGAAAGGTGTACCTATGAGGTTTGTTGAATTGAAGAAGGACGACCCCATCTTTCAGGGTCCCAAAGGATTGAACTGTTGAACCCAGAACTTGAAACATGGGTTGGAGGAGGACTTGTATCGGTTTCATTGCTCATTTTCGTTAGATGCCATCCAAGAACGTGCGAGGAATCACATACAAGTCCTTCAAACGACATTCAAACGCATAGTGCCCTTGTCATTACTTTTAGTTCACGTTGTACAACATGAATATGACAATTGAAAAATCGGAAGAAAGTTGGTGCAAACAACTGTATCAGCATACATGTTGGTTCAAAAGTGAGAATTCTTGTTTCCAGAAAAGATATTCAACCCGACACTCATGTGGATCTCAACAATAGATTGATTCGATCGAACAGAAGGCAATTCCATATTTGTATCTCCAAAAACAGAAGTATAAAGATAATAGCATAAATTCAATAAATGCTTTCACAAAGGCTCTAAAGCTTTCTTAGAAGTCTATTTGACTATGACAATGAATAGGGGCTAAAAGCTTAATTCATACTTGAAACATTCAGCATTCAATAATACTCAAAAATTAGAAATCAGCATTCACCAGTGGGCATATCATAATAGCACCTTTTACAAAGCCAAACCCACATGTTCCTCCATAAAATAGCAAAGAGACAACTTATAAACCTAAGACCTTCTATGAGATTACACAAATTATGAACTTCACGTAAAGCTGGATAGCAAACAGAAACTTGCAGTTGAAGAATATGATCACCGATCCCAATCTCTAATAACACATCATCTCTCACTAGGCTTTTAAGCACTCTCTCTCAAAACCAATCTTAAACAAAGCTAGCATTTTTTTTTCAAAACCTCTAATCCCAGTAAAAGAAAAATCTAAAAACCATTAACCCTTATAGTCACACACAGTAACTCACCAAACCCACGAAAACCCACAAATACGGAACACAATGACAGCAGTAAAACGAAGCTGCTAGGAGGAATAAAACGACAGTGTAATAAGAGCAAAATGCAGAGTGAAAGGAAGTAAGAGCAAACAACGAGCATCCCATCACCAAAAGAGAATAAAACATAATATCTAAGAGGAGAAAAATGCAAAAGCCAAAATGACAAAGCTAAGGAAGAAACACAACCCATCAAATGAGAAGCAAAATAAAATGTAGCATAGAAGAAGAATACAGAAAAAGGAAAACAGCTGAAGTGATAGAGAAGAAAACACCATAAAATTTTAGAAATAATCTCTAGAAAAGCAAGCAAAAAAGATACAAGTTTATGGTAACAAAAAATCTATGGAAAGGTACAATCATTTATCAACAAAGAATCAAAACGGATAATCCGCAGGATCAAATCTAGAAATGGGGAACGAAAAACAAAATCAACCAAAACCATCAATTGAAAAACAAAGCCCTAGATATTCCTGACTGAGCTTGGTTTGGAGTTGGGAGTTGACTGCAGCGAAGGTGCGACGGATAGTGGCAAACTCCTTACGAGCCTCATTGGAGACGAGATGTTCGCCATATTGTCACCAACAATGAGAATGTCGACAATGAGAATGTTATAAACGTGACGCAAAAATGTCAACCCGAAAAAGCTAAAATTTGGGACTTTTCTTAAAAGCTCCAAATTTTAGCTTTTAAAAAAGCTATTTCTACTTCAAAAGTACTTTTGAAATTTACAACCAAACATTCATTTTTTTCCTTAAAATAGGTTTTGTGGTGGAAAAAAGTACTTTGGAGCCTCCAAAAGCTGAACCAAACAGGTGCTGAGTCTGAATTTGACCTGTGGCTTGATCAGGCCTTAGTTCGACCAAGCTAGAGGTGGCCCGAGCTCAAGCTCAAGCCTAACCCAACCAATTTTTTTAAAAAATTATAAGTCCAAAATGACATTGTTCTATTTAAAAAGATCAATTCTTAGGCCTGGACAACGTAAGCTCGAACCTTGTTCTAGGCCCGATTGAACCCAGAAAACTAAGCCCACCTCGGGCCTGGTCGAGCCTGCTTAAACTCTTTTGTCATCTCAAACCCTAATTTTTAACTTAAAATTTGACTTGAACTACTTTTATTTGACTTTTTTCTTCTCTTTGTACTCACCTAACTCGACTCTCTTAACCTAATGAATACCCTTGTTTTATTAGGTAAACTTAAATTTGTCCCTAATTGACGACTGCCCCTAATCCACTACAAAAATAAAGAATGGAGAAGACAAAGTTCAGAAAGTATGGAAAGGTATGTTTCAAAAATTATTAAATTTATAAGTTAATGTTGTAACATTTCTGCTTGTTCTTCTTTTCTCTTTTCCTTTGGGTGTTATTGAGTAGTTGTGTTAGTTGCACAGGTAAATACATCTTTGTTTCTTTTCATTGTACTGAGTTGTTAGGTTTGTTGCATAGATAAATTTATTTCATTTTGTTGCCTCATTGTATTGAGTTGCCTCACTAAAAGCAAAAACTTTTGTTCCCTCATCGTACCAATGGAGAGATGTAGCTGAAAGGGCACGCACTTGAGTCAATATATCTATATCTACATGAAAGTGCATTGAAAGCATTAAGTTTGTGGCTGGAGCTAATAGTATATCCATTCACAAGACACCAACCTCTAGTTTTCATTGGCACTTTTCAAAATTGTCCAAATTAAATTTGTATAAAGGCGTCATTGTATTCAATTCTATAAAACTATAAGGTAGAATATTGCCCTAATGTGTACAAGTTAATATATTTTAAAGCACTAGATGTGTGACAAATTTAGTTCACCTTGTTCAATGTGCTAATGAGATTACAATTCAACTCGTGTGTATCAGTACAACTATGTCTTATTCCATAAGATGTAGAAAATATGACTTCTCATGTTCACACGGTAGTTTTTTAATAAAAACATTCCAGACTCTAGCATCCTCTTCAATTTCATGCACAAAAAGCCACCTTTATAGGATCTTTGAGATCTTATACACTTTCAAGTCTACAATAAGAGGTCTTATTGAAAATAGATTCATTTAGTATAGTCATATAATCATCAATGTTTATGGTAATTTTGCATAGCCCTCTTGTTACAACATACTATAACTTATTTATCTTATTTTGATTCTCTATCCAAGTGGTGAGGATGTTTCCTCACTCTATCCACTAAAGAAACTTTTCAAAGATGGTGTATTTACATATTCATTACCATCAATTTAGGTAATATTCATTTGTAGTTAACAAATAATTAAGTAATTTTGTCTGTTTTGATGGTCAATGCAAATTTCAACTTCTTCATAATCTTCTTTTTCATCATTATTGTCTGTATCACACTCTCCAGCATAGTCATTGTTTGAACTTTATTTTTGATAGTAACAAACTGAGTCTCATACATACTCATCCAAATGACTAAAAGGTCTACAAGATTTACATCTTTGCTATATATATTCCATGATTTATCTTCGAGGCCATATCAACATTAGTAGCATATACTTTGTAACACCCAAATACCCCCTGGGAGGATATGTGGATGCCACCCAAGACAGTACAATCAAATCAGACTAGTTCACAC
>JAOSBK010000001.1:20642810-20659471 GCA_027568895.1 Erythroxylum shatona | reverse complement strand
GCAAAAATTTCAATTTATGCATATATGGAGGCCATATTAGGCATGACCATGCCGAGATACGTTTACACACTCGTAACTCATTCCAAATTACCAATTTACCCTTCTCATCGGTGATGGGATGTTACAGTGTTTATGCCAATGGATATATCATATATGATCCATTGTTGGAAATCTCAAGTAGAATACTAATGAAGTCTTTATAATCTTTCTTATCCCCTCCGTAGTACACCATGTGATCATTCAAAATTTATTCAAAAAATTATCAAATTCTTTGAAACCTTTTGCAATACAACATTTAAATTAGTGAATTGATTTATTCTAAGTGAGTAGTGGAACAAAATCAACAATATTTAAAGCTCCTACCAAAGAAACAAACTTTTTCAATAACTTTTTTTAATAGTTCTTATCCTCTCCTTCGTTATATTTCATTCCATAACAACCTTGCATGTTAGGTCATTCATTACTAAGCAAACAATTCATATAAACCAATTAGTGATGAACTTAAGCAACATTTCTCAATTATTTTGACTAGTAAATTTACCTCTTGTTCTCTAGTGAAACAAGATGACTGAACACTTTTAACATTGAAAAACTACAACACAAATATATACCTTAATTGTTTTTAGTATCCTTCATACCAAGCAAATGTCACGCCCTTGTAATTATGCATGTCTTTTTGCATTTGCAAATCAAGTCTATTTGATAAGAAGAAATCATAAGTTTTCATAATTCACAAAGCTGAATTTTACAGACAAGACCACAGGGATCAATGTGTTATTAATATGCAAGATCATGACAAGACCATAAGTTGAGCTAAGGTTTGGAGAGAATGATGAAGTTCTTTCTGTTGCTTTCTAATAACTTTATTCTTCAACCTTGTGTTATAGTTTTTGGGAATTTCAATATGGGAAGAGGAAGAAACTTTTTAAACCATCTAAGTTAAACTTCTACTTGATGGAATTAAAACCCCGTTAGAATCTATCACTTAAATGTCACTTCAACTAATATTAAAATATGATATATATTTTAGTACAAATATTAGGGTTCAAAAAGGGATTATTTACCAAAAATTAAATGCACTCAAACTTTAGAATACACGAAGATAATAGTTGAAATTAATTGCATTTTTAATAGATGGATATTTATTTTTATGTTATGTTTTAAATGCTATAATAAACTTTTAATATTTTGTAGGTTCAAAATTAAACTTATCATTTCATCAGCAAGTCTGACGATTTTATTGATGATTTTGTAAGTATTTTGGGTGTATCTCACTGATGGCTTTAAAAAATAAAGTGAATTGACTTATGTTAGATGTGTAGTTCTTGCTATATTGACTACATCTTTTGGCATAACTAGTTATCCTTTACCTTAACACCAAATTAGTTATTGGGTGGTAAAAATTGTAACAGGCATGTAGTATGTCACATGGGTGTTTTGAGGCTAGGTAAATTCCTTCAAATCCTTTGTGTCATAACTTAGTCCCTTAGTTAAGTTCTCAATGAAATTCCACCAAGTAGCTTGTGTGCACTTCACCTAGTAATTTTGTCAAAACACCTTTTAGGCATTCCTTTGAAGCATTTTATCAAACAAGCCCTTTGGTTTCTATACTTTGGAGGCTTATATAAATCTATTTGGAAGGTTAAAAATGCAAGAATTCTTGCTAGAAACTCTGTAATAAACAAACAACCAAATATGGATAAAAGAACTTGTAGAAGTCTCACTTCATAAATTTGAGACGAACAACCAAATATGGACAAAAGAAGTTTCACTTCACCATTTGAGACATTTCATTAAACAAGTTCCATACGTTTGGTTTTATGACATTTTTTGGTAGTAAATAATGTGGAATAATGTAAAATAAATGTGAGAAACATTTATTGATGTCTTAAATGAAAGATACATGAAATGAGGTCTAAAAAGAGGCAAAAAAGACTCTTTTTTCTAACCTTCAACAAATATATATAGTCAATAACTTTGGATAAATTTCAATACACCAACCATCGTTACTTTTCATGATTGAACTTCTCTTAATTCAAATCTACAAATGTTTGAAACAATATCTCTTCAAAACATTTAAATTAGGACGAACAACTTATGAATAACATGATTGACAAACCAATAGTAATCGATATAATTGAAACATAACCGATATTTTATAATTGTTATTTTGTAATTGTCATGACTAGAAGCTAAAATAGACTTTAACTTGCCTCGAACATGAATTTTTAACTACTACAATCATCCTATTTTCGGATGTGGCTGGATTTTATCAAAAATTGACAGCTTATGCATGTTTTAGCTTTTTGATGACTTAGTCAATTTTGTGGACAACTTTGTAGCATCAACTCTTTGCCAAAACATGCCACCATCATATTGCTAAAGTTGTGCAATGTTTGTGTCTACCAAATTGAAAAGAAGGTCTCACAATATATCAATTAACAAATTCATTGGACATGTGGTTAATGGATAAATATTAAAAAATATAAAACCCTAAAATATATCCCTTATATAGTCTTCATTTTCCATTAAAATTTCTTGAATTATATAAAAATTCTGGCTTTTTTAGTGAAGTTTTTTAAAATATATTTTGATCTTAAAGAAATGGTGGAAGTTGCACTGAAAGAGATATCATTGTTTGTCCTTATGATAACCATTTCATGATGTTTATGTAAAGGAGCAACTTGACCTCCATCATCATTGTCATCTGATACAACTTTACCATAGATATCCAAATTAGATGACCTATTCCATTCAAGAGATGGGTATGACTGCCATTTCAATCTTTCTCTTATAATAAGATGTATACAAGGTATCAATATAATCTAGTTTGTATGTTCTTGAATGCCACATATTCCAACCCTTTTCAAAGCAATTTCAAGATTTAGAGCTAAGATCTCAACTTTTTAAAAGCAATTTCAAGATTTAGACACCTTTTTAGTAGAACTTATTTCTTAACTAAACCTAACTACACACTTTAAGAAGAAGAAATGACAACCAACTTTAATCAAGAACCATATTTTTCCAAAATACTAAAGAATAGATAAAAATCTTCTCACGAAAGGATTACACAGTAAAAGCATTAGAGCTCCGTAGTTGAGTTATAGGTGCATTACAGTGAGATTATCTTTTTAACTCAGAAACAACGACCTATAATCGCAAAAACAAGGGACAAATTTTATAGTTTCATATATTTATTTTAAAAAATTTTAATATCTAACACGACGTGACATTGATAAATGTATCTAATATGTTAGATATGTCAACATCATTATCTATAAGGTTAACGACGACTTGTCCTTGTGAAAAATTTAAGGTTTAAACAATTTATTGCACTTTTAAAAGTTTGGGCTAGTTTTATAACATTGAGTGAAGTTTATGATCTTTTCAATTAGGATAATAACTTTATCATAGGTGTATATTTTTAAATAAACATGCTAACTTTCTTATAAATGTTTAAATTTTTATAACTTATGTTAACGGAGTAAATAATTATGTCCTTAAATATAATGTAGCAAACATGTTTGTTTTTAAATAATAGTGCATAAAATTAATAATATTTGATGTAAGTGAATTTACCTTCACATATAATATACATTCATTATACATAAATTTTGACTTAAATATTTATAACTAAAATTTGCATAATTTAGTAGTAGAAGTACCTAATGTATATATATTTTAAATTAATAAAATTTATTAATAATTAGCTATCTTCAATATTTATGAATTGATTTTTATTCAAAATGATTAAAGTATATTAAGAATTTAGATTCTTTTGGTATATGTAAACTAAATGTATAACTTAACGTTGTATATGCTTAATGTACACATATTTCAAAATAATTAAATTTACTAATAATTAACTATTTTTAATATTTATAAAATGTATGCTTCAAAATAGTTAAATTGTACTAATAATTAAATATTTTCAATATTTGATAGTTAGATCTTTATTATCTTGGTGAATGTATATGTATACATACATATAGATTATATATATTAATTTGCATAATGCTTTATATTAAACATTCAAAGTTACTATATTTATAATTTTAGTATTATAGATACTTTATATATATAATAATTAAATTTTGTTAAATTAATAATTTTAATATTTATGAATTGATGTTAATTTGTATAGTTTTAATAATGTAGATATCTAATATGCATGTATTTTAAAAATAATTAAAATAATATGAATTAATTTTAAAATTACAGTTACTTCTCCCTGGACTAGTGGACAAGGTCCAGTTTTTTGAATAGTTCACGTATAAATTCGGGCTCCCTATTTGAAGGCGTTGAGAACTAGCCCATTATTCACAAAAATCAATATTGCTCCTCTTAAAAAGATCTCATAATGATCTGGAAAAGTAAAGCCACTCGTTAAAAGAAAAAACAAAAAAAATCAGGAGACGGCTAAATAATAAGAAATGCTGTCAATCGAGAAAGTATATATAAATAACAAAGAAGAAAGGAAATAAAGAAGCCATCGGAGGGGCAGAGCAGAGAAAGAACCACCCAATTAAATTATTGTTACTTATCTGCAAAATCCAAGTAACCGCCGATGGCTTCGAGTTCAACAGCCACCGCCGGTGCCGGAGCCATTTTGATGAGCTTTCCGACAATCCGTGCATCGTTGACTCAGAGAGAGAATTCTTGCTCGAGAAGCTCCTTTGCCTCCGCACAGCCTCGTCGGTTTCCAATTCTTTCCACGCCTTTCGCTCGACTCCAGTCGACTCCTCAATTTAAAAGGTATCATTTAGCATGTGATGGTGATGTATGTAGTTGCGATTATTCTATGAACTTGCTTTTCTTTGAATGTTCTTTAAATGGGCGTAAAATGCTTTAGTTTAGCGTCCAACGGGGAAGTCGATATCTACAAGTTAAACTAGAGCTGCTTGTGATAACTACACTGTAGTTTTGACCTTTAAATGTAGCAATTTGTTATCATATGGTTCAAGGACATGTATTTAATGGCTTGTATTAATTATCTGAAGACATGGGATTGCATTGTATCTTCAGTAAGATCCTGGGTTAGACCCGCTTCCTCAATTAGGTTGTTCAAGCATTTTTTGTTCAGTCAAAAAAAAAAAAAAATCGTCATGTGAAAAAGATAACCAACAGGAGTAATTTCGTCGTTTGGACATGTCCAGAGCAGATTAAATTTGGGCATGTTCAAAGCATATTAAATTTCCTGAAGTACATAAAGTAGTATGTATATGGGTTGAGAATCAAACATTAACAATGAAACCTCGAGAGACAAGGCAAGTAAAGGAGGGAGTAGCCGCTTATCTTGCACCTCTTCTTAATCAAGGGCTGAATAAAATGCAATAAATGCCTCTTAAACAAAACGATAAAAAGATAAAAATTAGCAGCATGCATTTGCAAACTATGGAGTCATACTTTCATTAGGACTAATATGACTTTTGTTGATCCATAGGAGGTGAAGTTCCACTCATGTCTTTGTGATTGATAGCTACTTTGAGTATGCATAGAAGTTAAAGCTGAAAGGAAATAATAATCCAAAAAGATTAGTTTAGCAACATGCAGTTTAATGTGGTTGCATAGACAGTTTAGTTATGAACCAAATTGATTGTTCATTATATGTTTGCTTTATTCTTGGGGATTTTTGTGAATTGAAGATGGCCTTATGAAGTCACTATGCATGGAGGCTGTACTGGAAAGAGGAAAAAGGCTTGGAAACAGCACAGTTCCTTTTCCTGTGAACGAGTGGATGAAGCATCTTTGCCACAACAATATAAATGCAATTTGTGCTCCCTGAATCTCCGTAGACATCCTTTTAGCACCAGAACATCCATATTGAGGGCTTTCGCTGACAAATCTGCTTTTCATTCTCATGGCCTTTCATTCAGTACCACTAAAGTAAGTTAAATTTTAGAACTTTGTTATATTGATGATCTGCATTGTGCATGATGTTAGTGAATATTGTTACCTCCATCAAATAATTCCATTGGCTACATGCATGTTAAGAAAAATTCTCCTTTTCACCACCTCACTGTGTTTTTGTTCTTTTGAGGTTGAGCACATGATTAAGTCAGTTGATTCTTTGTATTGTTGTTCCTCCAGCAAGTGATGAATGAACATTAGATTTATAACTTACTGGTAATAGAAACATTCATTTGACTGTCGAGCATATTGACAGCCTATCTGGTCGATTTCTTGCTGCGTCGATTCTATATAGATTGTTTTTTAATCCTAGTTTCATTTGCTATTTATAGTCTGAATTCAACAAAGATACACTTGAGTGTCTTTACTTGCTCCTGTTTTTATCTAGACTACAAATATTATGAGGGAAGTCATGATCATTTCCGTTTAAGTGATTCTTTTTTTCTCGGGCTTAAATTTCTGAAAATCTTGGAAACTATGTTTAACATAGATGTTGGCCTCGAATTGTGGCATTTTAAAGGAAGGCCAATTTCAATAACTTGGTTTGGGTGACACAAAACCTTTATAACTTTGATTTTAGCCCATATGGCTTGTTTGACTAGCCATAATTTTGTGCTGCTGACCTGATTGTTGGAGTTTGGGAATTTTCCAGGCAAAGCATGTTCAAGTTCTGTGTGCTTCTTTGGGTCCAAATGAGCCACATGCAGCAAGTACGGCATGTCCAGATGGCATTCTTGAGAGACAAGATTCTGATGCATTATTTGAAATAGATAGATCAGCATTGGTTGAGTTTTTAAACTCTGAACTTCCTACTCACCCGAAATTATGTCGAGGACAGTTACAGAATGGTCTTCGTTATCTTATTTTACCAAACAAAGTTCCTCCAAACAGGTTTGGTCTCTGCATCTTTGTATCATTTAAATCTTTAAAGTGTGGCTATGCTTGTGATCTATGCCATTTATGGGTTATTTTGGGCAAGTTATGACAACCTCGAAGAGATTCTCTTCTCAATATGTACTCCCTATGCCCAAAATCTGAATGGTTTTCTGAGCCACATGCTTGTCCACCACAGTTCCTTCACACACATAAATTATGGTTGAAAAGATGAGATTGTGGTATCACTGTTTATTTCTTTGGGTCAAATTTTTTGAGTTTCTAGAGAGCTCCAAGATTTCAATCATACGATATCTAAGACACATATCCCTAGGAGATATGGAGTTTCAACTTTGTCTTTTTCTTAACTGTGCTAGATGATGTCATTCAATGTTTGAACTGTTACATAGTGTTTATCAGCAAATTGTTTTTTTTGCTGTGGTAGGCTAAGATACTAGCCCAATGCCTCAAGCTCCATCATACATGAATGGAGGTTAACTGGTATGGTGCATATGCTGCTACCAAGTAACCTAACAATCTTAATGTGTGGCACCTTTACCTTTTTCATGTTGCAATATTTCAATAGCAGAGGTGAACCTACTTGAGTGAATTGTGAGGGGGATGATACAGTTTTATGATCAGACTCTACGGTCATGTTCTTCATATGCTAAATTGCAAGGCAAATAATAATGCAACATGCTCTCTCTCTCTCTGGCATATGTGTAATTAATGCTATTTAGGTTTGAAGCACATATGGAGGTACATGTTGGATCAATAGATGAGGAAGATGATGAACAGGGTATTGCTCATATGATTGAACATGTTGCATTCCTTGGAAGTAAGAAACGTGAGAAACTTCTTGGGACAGGGGCTCGATCTAATGCTTACACTGATTTCCATCATACAGTATTTCACATCCATTCACCAACTCGTACAAAGGTTTGCATCTTTGTCCAAACTTGCTAACTGATTTTGGGTTCTCTTCTTTTCCTTCTCTTTTTTTGGTGCTTACCTTTTTAATCTAAGTTCAAGTTGGGGATTTTTGTTGTACTTGCATACATCATGTAAATGTGCTTTATATTGTTCTGTATGGATTGTAATTTTCACCTTCTATCTTCGTACTAATTACTATTGTTTTAGAAAGAAACTAAACAGTTTAATGTCCATGACAACTAGTTCCTATTTGCCATGTTGGAAAGTTGAAGAAATGGGCCATAAAAGGATTCTATTCGCATTATGTTGAATGCAAGTAGTATAAATATGGTATAAAACTTGGATTTGTTTCAAGAGTAGGTGATATAGATGATTTATCTTGTAGAGGGGATATATACTGGTAGATATTTGTGTGTGTACTTGCACTTCAAATTTTGAGCCAATCTTACTGCTTTTTGGAATTATTCATACACTTATTTCAGAGAGATACACCATTTCTTTTTCAAAGAATTTTTCACTGCATTTTGTTGTTTGTTATCAAGCAAGGTGAAATATTGGAAGATTTTTAAACTTTATTTTGAAGAACAAGGTAGAGATTCAATATCTATATATCTTTTTTGCTACACTGATGGCGTTGTATCACAACACTTTCCTCCTTGGTGGTCCGATTACCCAAAAAATGTTAGAACTATTATGCAAATTGGTCTTGATGTCAATTTATCTTGCTTTCTTTAATCTTAACCTATAGATTTCTGTTTGTTTACAACTCCTTCAATATTTTCCAGGATATTGATGCTGATCTACTTCCTTCTGTGTTGGATGCCTTGAATGAGGTATGCATAAATGGATTTTAGATATACATTCAAGTTAAAATTTCTCAGTAAGGATTTCGATTGTCAGCACCTTGGTAATTTATCCTTGTGATGTGAACTTAAGTTTTTGTTTTGCCGACATTCTTTTCATGTGCACAAATAGCTTTCCACCGGCAATTCCTTGCTTCTCGAGTTGAAAAAGAAAGGCGTGCAATACTTTCAGAATTACAGATGATGAATACAATAGAATACCGGGTTGATTGCCAGGTAGGAAGTAGTGTTGTTCTTGTTTTAGCTTTTGATATTTCAAAATTTGTGGTTTTTATCATCATTTTCAATGTGTCTCTCTTGAATGTAGTTGTTACAACATCTTCATTCGGAAAACAAGTTGAGTCAAAGGTTCCCAATTGGATTAGAGGATCAAATTAAGAAGTGGGAGGCTGATAAAATTAGGAAATTCCATGAACGGTGGTACTTCCCAGCAAATGCAACCCTGTACATAGTTGGTGACATTGATAACATTGCAAAGACAATCCATCAGATTGAAGTATGCACTGAATTAATTTATCAACTGCCTTGTTTTGCTTTAGTAATTCTTCTATTTTCCCTTAAAACAATTATGACAAATGCAGACTATCTTTGGATAACCTGTTCTTGAAAATGAGACAGCTGCCGCACCTTCTTCAAGTGCATTTGGTGCAATGGCAAATTTTTTAGTTCCTAAGCTCTCAGTTGGGTTGGCTGGAAGTTCATCTCTCGAGGCACCTTCTAGTGCTGCAGATCAATCAAAAATCTTAACAAAGGAAAGACAGACAATCCGCCCTCCTGTAAAGCATAATTGGTCTTTTACTGGAAGCAATGCAGATGTGAAACCACCTCAGATATTTCAGCATGAGTTGCTTCAAAATTTTTCGGTTAATATATTCTGCAAGGTATGAAGCTTGGTGTTTAAATGTCTTTTTGTATTGGCAGATGCTTGTGCTGGATGCATGTCCATACAGTGCCCATGTACTGGATGCATGTTTTGTAATTAAGTTGTTTGTATGGAGTCTTGGTTAGTGAATACAGCTTGAGGCGTATTCATTGCTAGTAAAAGGAATTTACTTCCTTTAATCCTTTCTTGCTGTTGATTGCAAATAAAGAATTCCAGTCTTGAGTGGTTAAGATTTTAGGTATGGGTCCATTCAAGTGAATTGGAATCACACTTTTCATATGGAATTGATGATTCATTCTTTCTCTGTTTCCGATGCTTTTTGTGTAACTGTGAGAATCATTACATGCTGTTCGTGTTTTTATTGCAGATTCCAGTTAACAAAGTTAGAACTTATAGTGATTTGCGTAATGTTTTGATGAAAAGAATATTTCTATCTGCATTGCATTTCCGGATTAACACAAGATACAAGGTATGCTATTATGTTTCTTCCAGATTTAGCATTTCTTTCCTTTGTTTCCTTGATTGTCTTTTTAACTTAAGACTACTATAATGTCAACTTGCTGCTCAAAGTTTTCTGCAATGCTTGTCTTCTGAATGGCTGAATCATAACTAGATTCGTCAGAAGATATTAATGATGAAAGATGAGACCATTTAGTAGCAAATGCTCGACTTCCAAACTATTCATATTATGGAGTCTTACTTTCTTGTATGTTGTCTTGGGGTTAAAAATGAAAATGAACGTAAGGTAAAGATTTAACTTGAATTATATGGATCATACTCTGCACTGTATCAATTAGATTGCTGTCTGCATAATTCTGCTCACTTGATCTTACTTTCCTGGTGGGTCGTTGATTGTGCTAACTTGATTTGAATTTCAGACTTCAAATCCACCTTTTACATCTGTTGAATTGGACCATAGTGATTCTGGAAGGGAAGGATGCACTGTGACAACTCTTACAGTAACTGCTGAGCCAAAAAATTGGCAGAATGCAATTAAAGTAGCTGTTCAAGAGGTAAGCATGTTTTGTTTGTTATTCTTAGAGAAATTATCTTATTAAATTTGTTAATAGAGCTTTATTTAAGTTTGGTTGATTCCTATGAATTTGTTGCTTCGACATAAGACAAGATTCTATTTCACTGTCCACATAAGGCAAGATTCTGTTGCTCTATCTTTCTTTCCTTTCTATAATTGATTGTTATTTTCTTATTTTTCCTTTCTAGATGACACTGAAAATGAGCATATAAAGTAAAGTGAATACAGAAATTGATTTAGTTTAAGGTTTAGGAATGGAGGATCCTTGCATCAACTCTTATGCGGCAAACTTTGTTGATATAGTGATATTATGTTCTTCATCTCCTTCCCAAGTATCTGCTTTTCCCGTTTGCCAGTGGCTTATAAACTTTATTGGGTGCAGGTTCGAAGGCTTAAAGAATTTGGTGTGACAAAGGGTGAATTAACTCGATACATGGATGCACTTCTGAAAGATAGTGAACACCTAGCAGCTATGATTGACAATGTGTCATCTGTTGATAACTTGGAATTTATTATGGAGAGTGATGCTTTGGGTCATACTGTGATGGATCAGAGACAAGGCCATGAGTGTTTACTCGGTGTTGCTGGGACTGTCACCCTTGAAGAAGTAATTTTCACTAATTATGATTCTACCTACAATCTACCCTTCTGCTTCCTTTTCTGGTTTCTTGATATTTGGTCAACCAACAGGGATTAGCTTTTTAAGATATCAATTTCATTTACTAGGAAGGCACACTTGTGGATTTACATCTTAGGCTTTTGTAGATTTGATTTGGTTGATGATGTTTTGGAATACAGGGCTTGTACCTAAATGCTTCCTAAAGTGCAGGGTTAAGACTTGGACATGAAAGTTGTTTTATATTGTACACTATTAAGTGAAATTAGTTGTGAGTATGTTATTCTTAATGTAGGATATTTTTTGAATATTAGTCTTACTGTTGTATTTGGAAACACTCTCTACGAGTTAGGAGTAAGGGTGTGTATTACTGGACCTCTCCAAACCCCGCCTGTCAGCTGAATTTCTAGCGGATTGTTGTTATTGTTGTAGTCTTATTGTTGTACATTTGGAGGTTTTCTGGGTGTAGGTTTGATTGCACTGTTTACTTTTGATTCATTTTTTGTGTTGTGAATCAATAATTCTTTTGCTTTCTGTTGATTATGAAGGTTAATTCTATTGGTGCTGAGATATTGGAATTCATCTCCGATTATGGAAAACCAACTGCTCCTCTTCCTGCTGCAATTGTTGCATGTATTCCAAAGAAAGTCCATATTGATGGGTTAGGTGAAACTGAATTCAAGATATCTTCTAGTGAGATTACTGATGCTATAAGATCAGGATTGAAGGAACCCATAGAGGCAGAGCCGGAGGTGGACTTTGGACCTAGAATATTTCTATCCAAAATTTCAGCCTTTGAACTTACTTTGTGAAAACACAGAAAGGTTGTTTATCATTTTCTTTGCTTTATGTGCAGCTTGAAGTGCCACAAGAGCTAGTATCTTCTTCACAGCTAGAGGAGTTAAGGTTACAACGCAGGCCCAACTTTGTCCCTTTAAATCCAGGAATAAATGTCACCAAATTGCATGATGAGGAAACTGGAATCACTCAGCGTCGACTTTCTAATGGAATCTCTGTAAACTACAGGGTATGCTTATTGAAGGTTATTTTCAGTAGGTTAATGTGGCTAACTGTGACGATGTATGTTTATGTTATTCTTATGAAATTCAGATTTGGAAATTAAATTTTAACTTCATTTTTTTATTTGTGTGACTGCAGTTTGCTAATTTTGCGTTTAAAGACAACTGATTAATCAAGTCTAGTTGCTAACCGCCTGAGAGAAATTATTTGTCACCTCATGTTCTATGGTGGCTAATAGTGTTGATTAATTCTTTACGTAAATTTTGTTTGTTTATATCCATGCTTGTACAGATATCAAAAAGTGAGTCTAGAACTGGTGTAATGCGGCTTATAGTTGGTGGAGGACGAGCAGCTGAAAATTCTAAAGAAAAAGGAGCTGTCATTGTGGGTGTTAGAACTCTCAGTGAGGGAGGTCGTGTTGGCAACTTTTCAAGGGAGCAGGTGAGTGAAGCTATATGCATTTGTCATTCGCTGCCTGGCATTTTTATAACATGTTTCGATAGATAAAGACTTGTGTTCTAAAAATTCCTTTTCAAGAGGTGTTGTCATGTTTCAGTTGATAGTTGAAGTAGTCATTTTTAAAAGAATTAATAATGCAAGCTGTCAATAGTTGATTCAAACCAAGAGACTGACAAAAACATATATGTAGTGATGTTAAAAACATGAGTTATAATTGGACCAACAATTAAGGATTGGATCTTCCCAAACTCCACAATTGATTGATCGGATGATTGGACCTCATCTCTTTGCTTAACATTGCAGCGACTCTATAATACTGTGCACTAAACTTACATCCAATCTTACCATATATGTCATACTCATTAAACATCAGATTACAGTCTCATGGCACATTAGTTGCAAAGAGGAGATCATATATTGTATGCATTTTGCCTTTGAACTTTGAAACTCTTTGTTGGACTGCCTTACTTCTTCTAATTTAATTGTTTTGGTTTTTGTATCTCTCTGCTTTTTCAGGTAGAACTTTTCTGTGTAAATCATTTAATCAATTGCTCTCTGGAGTCAACAGAGGAATTCATCTGTATGGAGTTCCGCTTTACTCTGCGGGACAATGGAATGGGAGCTGCATTTGAGTTACTTCATATGGTGCTGGAGGTAAGGCCCTCTAAAAACAATATTTGGCCTTTCATTGCAGTGGTCTAGCTTTACTTGGTTTTATTTCAAAAATGTTTTGTTCGTAATTTGGGATGCTGTTGCTTATCAATTTTTTTTGTGTTGCACAATTCCAGCATAGTGTCTGGCTGGAAGATGCATTGGATCGAGCAAAGCAACTATATCTGTCATATTACCGCTCCATTCCTAAGAGTTTGGAAAGGGCAACTGCACACAAACTCATGACAGCAATGTTGAATGGGGATGAGCGATTTGTTGAACCATCACAACAATCATTACAAAATTTGACTTTGAAATCTGTGAAAGATGCAGTGATGAGTCAGTTCATAGGTGGTAACATGGAGGTGCGTATTTCTGCTTGTAAACCCTTGAATGCTATATTTAGGTATTAGATTCTCGGCCGCTAAAAATCTGTTTTATGTATTTTCCTTTAGGTAAGCATTGTTGGCGACTTTTCTGAAGAAGAGATAGAGTCTTGTATTATTGATTTTCTGGGCACTGTTAGAGCAACAAATGATGCTGAAAGAATACAAGAATCCAGTCCAATCTTGTTTCGACCATCTCCCTCTGAATTGATGTCCCAACAAGTGAGTTAACTCTCTTCTTTTTACTCAATGAGTTGCATTTATCCCATTTTCAATTTTTTAATGCATTGGAATGACCATCTCCCTCTGAATTGATGTCCTAGAGTTGCATTTATCACATTTTGAATTTTGTAATGCATCGTAATGAGTTCTATCTTCATTAGCTTGGTCTGATTGGAGCTCATTGAAGAAATTAACCAATCTCAGCAATTGTTGGCACTACTTGCCCACTCACTCCCCAATCAATATGGATAAGCATCTAACCTTATGGCTGTTGTATCACATAAGACAATGCATGTCATTAGAAAGCTCTGTCAATTACTTTTTAAAATGTTAAATTGCTTGTCCCTTTCCAAAGGAAGCAATGTTGGAGCAAAATTCAATTTGGTGTGAGTGCATGGATTCCATTATATTTAGGCACATAGATAAAAGTGGGTTAAATTTGTATGAAATTTTCATTTTCTAAAATGACCACCAGTACTACATTTAAATTGGGTGCGGGGGAAGTCAATTCTGTGTTGTGCCTTTGGAAACCAAGGAGAAGTGCTTAAGTTAGGCTCATTGATTTGTTGGTGAATCCAATTGAAGGAAGAATTAAATGTTCAAGGGGCAGGGAGAGGAGAGGGTGAGGGTGAGTCTTGTATTTTTCTATGGGAAATGGTAAGGTTAATAAGGTGCTCAATTTTGTGGTTGCAAAAATGATCATGTTGATTATAGTTACTAAGCATACTTAAATAATGAGCTTCCGATGAAAGTTGACCATTAGTACATCAATCTTGAAAAATCACAAAAATGTTTTATTTTTTTGTTATCATAATTAATGTTGTTTCCACATTATTTTTGGTAACATGCCTCTAAAATTGTTTTGGCCTTTAAGCAGGTATTCCTAAAGGATACAGATGAAAGAGCATGTGCATATATTGCAGGTCCTGCACCAAACCGATGGGGTTACACAGTTGAAGGAAAAGATCTGTTTGAGTTGATTGATGACATTTCATTATCATCTGGTATGATTATTAGCCAACATTTTGCTTTATGTTCTTTCTTTACTATGTTAGGTATGAGAGATTATATTGGCATTAATGACCAAGAGAAAAACACTAGGGAAATGACAGCAATTTGATAGGATTTAGTTACTTGACAGAATTGAGTTGCAGATGTTGGATAAATTCATTTGGAAACTGCTAATTGAGAAATAAACTTAGAAAGTTGATTTATATTAGAATGATAGATGAAGGTTCTGAATGAATTAATCTTCTTATCTTAAATCAAAATTGGTACATGATATATATACACACTTCTACATAACTAAATAAGGAAACTGTCACCTATAAAATAGTAACACAATAAAGACTGATTTCCTAATATCTACAAAATAGGAAACTAACTCCTAACTTTGAGGACTAAATATTTGACAATCCCCCTCAAGTTGGGTTGTACATGTTGTACCTGCCCAGCTTGCTACATAATCTCTCACAGTTAGGTCCTTGAAGAGCCTTCGTTAGAATATCTGCACACTGCTCCTGAGTTGGAGTGTATATTACTTGTACTTCAAAATTCTCCATCTTCTTTGCAATGAAATGTCTATCAATTGTAACATGCTTGGTTCGATCATGATGAACTGGATCCTTTGCAATACTAATGGTCGCTTGGTTATCACATTTGAGCTTCACAATCTTTCCAAATTCTATACCCAATTTTGCCATTGCTCGCCTGATCCATGTCCCTTCACAATTGTAATTGCAAGTGCTCTTAGCTCTGATTCAGCACTGCTTCTGGAGACGCAAACTGTTTTTTAGTTCGCCAAGTCACAAGATTCCCCCATACAAAGGAACAATAACTTATAGTTGATCTGCTATCTATCTGACTTCGTGCCCAGTCTACATCACAATACAACATTACATCTCGGTAGTCAGTCTGTCTAAATAGTAACCCCTTTCCAGGAGTTCTCTTTAGATACCTGAGAATCTGGTATACTGCCTCCATGTGTTCTTCCATCGGATTGTTCATGAACTGACTAATTGTGCTTACTGCAAAACCAATGTGTGGTCGAATATGGGAAAGATAGATGAGTTTCCCTACCAGACATTGGTATCTCCCTTTATCCACTGGGAGGACTCCTTCACGCCTGAGCTTTTTCTTGGAGTCCATTGGAGTGTTTGCTGGTCTACAGCCAAGCATACCAGTTTCCTTTAGTAAGTATAAGGTGTATTTGCGTTGTGAAACAAATATACCTTTCCTTAATCGAGCCACTTCCATTCCTAGAAAGTACCGAAGAGGACCAAGATCTTTGACTTCAAAATCTTCAGCCAATGCTTGTTTGATCCTTGCTATCTCTTCTATATCATTTCCAGTGAGAATGATATCATCCACATAGACAATAAGTACAACAAACTTATTTACTAAGGAACGCTTCACAAACAATGTGTGATCAGCTTGGCATTGGGTAAAGCCATGTCCTTTTACTGACTTTGAGAATCGTCCAAACCATGCTCTTGGAGATTGCATCAAACCCAAATAAAGACTTGAACAGTTTACACACCTTTTCGCTGTGATGGTTCTTCTGGATCCCAAATGGAATATCCATGTAGACCTCCTTTTCGAGATTTCCATTTAGAAATGCATTCTTGATATCCAATTGATGAAGTGACCAGTCTAAGTTTGTAGCTAAGGACAAAAGTATCCGAATAGTATTAAGTTTCGCAACTGGAGCAAACGTGTGAATTAGAGCTTCTTTTCTCTATATATCTTTTATTATAGACTGCAGTATATATATACATGTATAGGGTTACAGAATAGGATAGAAATCTGTACA
>JAOSBK010000001.1:20596325-20611789 GCA_027568895.1 Erythroxylum shatona | reverse complement strand
GCAATTAATAAGGGTATATCAAACATTTCACTAACTTTCTTAATAAGTATGCATCTCTCTAAAACGACACTTATTTTGAATATGAAGGAGTATTTAATTTGTTTAACAGAAGAAGACTATGTTTGTAGGAAACTCCAAGATCCCCCAGTTAACCAACACTTTTGATCAATCTTAAGTTGAATATAAATGCACTCTTTCTTTTATCTAGACCACTACACCAAATATGTCACAAATGATGCCTCAATCATCATTCATTTAAGGGACTTAACAAAATGAAATGACTGCACCTTCTCAACATTGCATTTTACTATTTCTTTAGACCAATAATGAACCCCACTTACTAAGTTAGTAGATGCATTACAAAAAAACCAACAAGTAAAATTTTACTGATAGGTATTTATTAAGCGTGGGACCTTGAAGAATATAAAGAAACATACTCGACATTAGGAAAAGAGACCAGATATTGTGCGCTAAAGAAAACGGTTAAAAGAAAATAATTAATAGTAGGTCTTTGATAATGATACAACCAAATTTGTGGGTTGCATGCCACCGATTTAAAACCGCCGCATATAAATGACTTAGTAGGTGTTAGGATTAGATTAGTTTGATTTTAAATGATAGGACATGATCATTTTTTTAATTTAAATGCGTTCTTTCTTTTATCTGGACGACTACACCAAATATCTCGTAACTGAAGCTTCCATTATCATTTATTTAAGGGAATTAATAAAATGACTGCCACCTTCCCGACATTACATTTTACTATTTCTTTAGACTAATAATTAACCCCACTTACTAAGTTAATAAATGCATTAAAAAAGAACCAGTAAGTAAAATTTTACTGATGAGTGTTTATTAAACATGGGACCTTGATGGACATAAAGAAAGATAATCGACATTGGGAAAAGAGACTAGATATCGGGTGCTAAAGAAAATAGTAAAAAAAAAAGAGATTAATTGTAGGTCTTTGATAATGATACAACAAAAATTTATGGGGTTATACGCTACCGATTGAAAACTGTCATATATAAATGACTTAGTAGGGGTCAGGATTAGATTAGTTTGATTTTAAATTATAAGACTTGATAAGTTTTTTTTTAATTATTTATCAATCAATCAAGAAGTGGGTTTGTATCATCCCAGTCTTTTGTTCTCTACCTATACAGATGTTCACTAGTGAATATATTTAAAGATGTTGGTCGAGCTCCAAACTATAATGACCCATACATTAAATTCATCAAATCTGCCATGTTTCTATAAACAAGAGTTTTGAGCTTCATTTATCCAATATTCGTAAGCTCTTGATTTTTTTCTTCATAATATATTTGCAAAGTAATTCCAATTTTTTTATTAATTTAGTAATTATGTGTGTTTAATGAAGTTTAAAAAAGGAATAACATGTGTGACATGCACTAAAATACCAGCTCTGTTATGACCATTTTAGTGTCTATTTACAATCCACTTTCCACAAAATATGTTACACAATATGCTTTCTCCATGAATAAATTATGTCAAAATCACTTTTTTTTTCTATCTCTTTATCTTTTCATCACACACACATATGCATACACATATAGACTCACAGGTGCACAATGAAAAATGGAGAAAATGTAGATATATTTTTCCCATGTTAATAGTTTTTGACTTTGACTTAGTTTGCCTTTTTTCAAGTTGTTTTTTATAGGTATTATTGTTCGGCCTTACATTTGCTTTGTGCTATTGGGGTATGTTTTACTTTTCTCTGATAAAATATTATATCAAGTTTTATTTTATTTGTTTTGTGTTTCGATATTTTGAGATGAAGTTTTGGTATGTTAGTTTTTCCTTCTGTTCTTCCATATATCTTTAAGCACTTGCGGCCCATGCATAAGAATTTTTTTATTGTTTCACTAGATAACCTATTTCCTTCTCATATATTTGGGAAGCATCTACAACTACTTTCAAATATATCAAACTTTCTAGTGATGTTCCTACTATTATTGTTATGTCAATTCACACTAGAAAATATGATAGAGGAAACTTATCAATACTAAAGTTATTAGGCAGAAGCTAAGTGTAACATCTCATTACTAGTGGGAAGGGTAGAATAGTAATTTTGAGTGATCAATGGGCGTTTAGAAATGCCTTTACATGTTCATGCATAATCTAGCATCCGCATACATGTAAATAGTTAATTTTGCACATGAAAAATGACTGTGCATGCATTCATGACATACCATCTCAAATTTCATACAACACATGCTACATCATTCATCATCAATCAAACAAAACTTTATACCCATCCACCCTAAACACAATTCCCATGAAATTAAGTTCACCTAACATCACAAATAATGCATTTAACTAACAATTCATGATATAAAACACAATTCTTACCTAATTAAGCTTCCAAATCTTCCAATCTTCCAAAGTTATCACAAACTCTCTAACTTCCCACCTTACACGATCATCATCTTGAGAGGGGTAAAACAAAAGCTTAGGTTTGTTTTTGTGAACAAAAGAAGAGAAAGCAATTAAGATATAAGAGCTTTTGTGTGGGTGGAGCTTGGTAACAAATCACATAAGGAAGAAGACCAACGAAGAAGGAGGAAAAGAGTGAGGCTACGTATATGAGAAAGGAAACAACATAATTTGGTCTTCTTATATGAAAGCATCGTGAAAGATAAGCTAAAAGAGGAAAAGTTTTTTAATTAACCAAAGGTGGCATGGTTAGGCAAGTGACAAGTGTCACTTGCCACTTGTCTTATTTTAAAGCCCTCACTTAGTTTCTTACCAAATTAAAAAAATCAATTTCTACTCTAATTTTTTTCCAAAATTTCAATTGCTCAAATTAATAAATCCTACAATCATTTATCTAAATTTTCAGTGCTATTGGACAGTAATTTCTCCTACCGGTGAACCATTATTCTACCATTTGGCAATTTTCCTAGTCCAAAAATAACCCCGAAATTTTAGAAAAAAATTTCTAAAATTCTCAAAAAATTCAACTCACAATGACCCTCTCCAATATAATTTTTTATACACACAAATCACATTTATTCACAATCACATTTCTTAATAAATTGAAGTGTTGCATGAATTGAGTGAACCATCGATGATGGTTACCTCATTAAGTTCGCAAAACTCACCAAAATTGCAACGTTATTTTTCAGGACCGAGAGTAGACTCCTAGCTTTAGAGGGACTTTTTCAGCCGTGTAGATTGTGTTTGGCAAGAGAAGTTATGGTTCAAAGGTCGGTTAGTTGGGACTTTTGGATGACTTAGATATCTTTGATCCTTTTTCCTCTTTCATGTAGTATTTTTGCACTAGGATGTTGCTTGATGTACAGACAGTAAAGAATGAACGATGTGTAAACTTTTGATCTTGATGAAATAAAATGAGGGAAAAGTTGATTTCAAAAAATATTATGATTTTCTATTGACGTTTTATAAGTGAAAAAAATATATGATGCCATGTGAAGTCAAGTAGTGATCGAACGTAGCTCACCGTTATCATAGGATATGTACCGGAATGACCTGCGGACGTCCCGGTGTGTACCCTGTGGTAAGGGGGTGCTACACTAAGAATAGAAAAGAAGAGCTAACTTAAATATGACTTTATACACAATTTATTTATATTATATATAAACAAGTGAGAAGTTCTAAAGGAAATTTATTTTTTTAATTAATAATTTCTAGATAATGTTAATACTGTAATACTTTATTAGATTTTAAAATTTTCAATTAGTGTGAAACCTGCCCTCTAGTCATGCAGCATCAATTTCAAGTTATTAAAATTTGAAAAACCCAAACTTTTGCATTAATTCTTCATCGTCATAGAGTGGTCATTAGAGACCCATATTTTAGCCCCAAACATACGAATTGAATCACACTATCACAGTATCTAGCAGACAAAATCTTTAAAATTTTTCCAGTAACAATTTTGAATTAATCGTAAACTTTGAATGTGGTTACATAAACAATATACAAGTATTTATTAATTTTACTGCAATGACTAAATACCGAATATATAAAATTATTTTTAAATAGTAATCTATATTCAATTAAAAATAAATATATTTATTTTTATTCATTCAATATGATCATAATACATTTGTCGAGCTTAAATTATATATAGACAATATTATATATGCATATATTTATTTTTAAGAATCTTAAAAAGTTATCATGTAAATTTTTTAAAATTTTGAATGATGTGTGATAAATTATGAAACCATCTATTAAAAATTAAAATATTTTACAAAATTAAATTAACATATAATGTCTTTTAAATATACAAGAAATTAACCATTTTTATTCTATAGTAAAGTTATTACAAACAATTCTCAAAATGTATTTATTTTAAAAATAATTTTAAGTTTAAACATCAAATGAAGCTTTTCTATAACAATTAAAATGTCATATAAAAGTCAAGAAATTAATATCCATTTATAAAAAGTGAAAAGTTTGATATTATTTAAAGATTAAAAATTTTAATTATTATTGTGATTTTATATGATATTTATAATTTGATAATTATTTGATAATTTAATTATATTTTTCAAAAATTAATTATAAATATTTACTTTCAATTACTTCTTAAATTGTATCATAAGAGACTTTGATAAATTAAAGTAATATAAACTTATCAAAAGCATTGTATATTAAAATTCTCCAACATAGTATAAATTATATAAAACTAAATTATCATTAACTCCTTAAATTTATTTGCAAAATATAATTATTTAATATAGAATTAAATAGTACACATATATAAAAAATTTGTTATATAATTATACAATGAAAAACAACAATTACATGTTAACAATTTTATCTTATTATATTAATATGTGGCTTTATTTTTTCTTCATCTTTTGCAAGATCTTTTTAGCGTGTATAGTTGTTGGTTGTTTTCCCTTCGTTCTAGGTTTGTCTACTCTCAAAGATGGATAGAAATGCCAAGAGGTGTAAAAATATGCTAAAATGCCAAAAAATGAAAAGCGTGAGCTTCTACAGTGGCGTCGAGAAGCTTTTGTTGCAAAGAAGAGTAATGTTACTCTGTCTTTAAATAAGAGGTGTAAAATTGATCTGTCTAAGATGATAAATAATTTTGATCGACCTGAGATGTCTATAGGAGATCGTCGATGTCAACCAGTTTGTGATCAACCTGTTTATTCTAGCACTGATAGCATTGCTGTAGATGATCAATTGTTTCTTCATCCATCCAGTAGTCAACTGGTACAAAATCCATATATTGATTTTAGCATGGATCATGTCAGTGTGAATCATTCCTCTCTTTGGCTTGGGGAAGTTGTCAGTAGAAAATCAACAGTTAAAGTGTCTAATAATATGCATCACAATTTAGATTGTCCAAATATATCTTCCTCTTTTGTTCTATCCACCTCAATAGCACCTGTCGAGGATCAAGGTATAAATTTTCTTAGCTATATTCTTTCTAGTTTTGTATTATTATTGCTCCTCAAAGTGATAAACCCTTTTATAAATCTTTTTAGGGATAAACCATCATCGTTCTTAGTTAAAATTAGTGTGCCTACCTCAACAGCTTCATTTTGTTCCCAATTGTGAGCATTGTGATGCCAAAAGATTCTATTTAAAGCCCCCATCATTTTGTTGTTCGTCAAGAGAGATTTCCAGTGTTGCTCCTCAAATGCCATATGCTTTAAAACGATTATTTATTGATGGTAATGAAGAGTATGAGCATTTCTAGAAGAATGTTCGTACATATAATAGTAATGTGACTTTTACTTTGTATAGAGCTGGGCATGATCGAGAATTAAAAAAATTAAGAAAGTTGTTTATACATTTTGTGTTCAAATTTAAGTTTATCATTTCCTTGACAGCTTAGTTTTGACAACTAATAGAGTAACTGATATCTAACTATAATTTTTTGATACTGATGAGGAACTTAGAAGAAGGACAAAGAGTTGTGATAAGCTTTGTGAGCGTACATTAAAACTAATTGTGGCAATCCTAGAACATAATCCCTATGTTAAGTTTTTCAGGAGTCTTAGGGACATTTCAACACTTATAGTCTTCAGGTGTTATCCTAGCCTTGATTAACGTGTATACAATCTTCCTACTACATCACAAGTAGCTGCTATATGGACTGAGGTGGATGATGAAAGGGTTGATAAATGTCCACGCATCCAAGTCTATAGTCATTCAAGCACAAGTTATAGAATCCAATCTTACTATGTCTGTTATGATCCCCTTTAGTATCCTCTGTTATTTCCTCGTGGTGAATCTGGATGGCATCGTGGAATTAAGCAGTTGTTTTTAAAGAGAACAAGAAATAATGCTCCAAATGAGGGATGTGACATTAATTTCAATTCTTTTATTGATCCATCTGATCCGTTTGATATGAAGAAAGTTTTTTCTTATTTTTTTAATAGTTTTGTCTAACCTTATACTTTTATTTATTCGATTTGTTTTTATAATTTTTAGTTGCTAGTCAAGAATAATGCGAAGATGGCACTATTTCTGCTAGAGAGTATTATTGTTATAGGCTCCAAATAAGAGAACATGACGAGTCAATGCTGCTCCCTAGCTTAGGGCTACTTCAATAATTTGTTGTGGGTACCTATACAAAGATTGAAACATCTAGACTTGATTTGCATAGAAAGAGACAAAATGAGATAAGGACAGAAATATTGCAGGGGGTTTTGGATAGTATTGCCATTGGTCAAACTAAAAGTTATCGAATTAGCCGTCGAGTTGTGCTCCGAGCTTCCTTTGTTGGTAGTCTAAGGGACAAGAAACGTCATTACCTTGATGCAATGGCTCTAGTACAGAAGTATGATAAACCTCACATTTTCCTCACCATAGCATGTAACCCAATATGGGAGAAGATTTAAGATAACCTTGAGTTTCATGAAAAGCCACTAGATAGACCTAATTTATTAGCTAGAGTTTTTAGAGCTAAATTTGAGATCCTTAAAAATGAGCTAATCAAGAAACAGATCTTTGGAGAGGTTGCCGTATATGTTTATGTTATTGAGTTCCAAAAGTGTGGTTTCCTTCATGCTCATTTGTTGCTGATACTTAACCCAAATTCTAGATTACTTAATCCAAAATCTTATGACCAAATCATATACGTTAAAATACCAGACCTTGTTCAAAATTCTTAGTTATATTCTCTTGTCATTAAACATATGATCCACGGTTCTTGTGGTCATATGAATAAAGACAACCCCAGCATTTGAAATGGTGTGTGCAAGAACCATTATCCTAAAAATTTTGCTCCTTTTACTGTCCATGATGAGGACAATTATGCATGTTATAGAAGGAGAGATGATGGTCAAAAAGTAAAGATTTGTAGACACGAGGTAGATAATAGGTGGGTTGTTCCTCATAGTATGTACCTTTTGCTTCTCATTGATTGCCACATAAATGTTGAAATATGTTCTACTTTTAATTTTGTTAAGTACTTCTATAAGTATGTCTTCAAAGGCTATGATCTTGTTAATTTTAGTATTGCTGATCAAGAGACCACTGTTGATATTGACAAAATCAGTAATTTCCAGGAAGGTCATTGGATTTCACCTCCTGAAGCTTTTTGGCATGTATATAAGTTTCATCTAGCAGAGATTAGTCCATCGGTTTATGTGCTTCAGGTTCATTTTCTTGATAAACAATCTATTTCCTTTGACAGAAATTCATATCTGTCCTATTTGTTGAGAAAAATTGAATTTTCAAGAACAATGTTAACTGAAGTTTTCAAAATGAAATTTGACAAATAAAAAAGCTGAGGAGATGAAATGTTTATATAAAGATTTTCCATAACATTTTGTTTGGACTCCAAAAACAAGAACATGGTCAAAAAGGAGTCGAAAGAAAGTTATAGGAAGGTTGGTTATTGTTGACCCTAAAGAAGGAGAGAGGAATTAATGCGAGTGATAGAGATGAGTGGATTGATGATGGTCTGTTTGTGACTTTTTGGATGAATGAAGACGTGTCGACTTTGTAGAATGATAAAGATTTCTTTATTCTTTTGGTCCGGCTATGATGTTCTTCAAGAAGACAGAATTAACACAATTGAAAAGAAAGGGATACACAAGGAATTTGCTCCTACTAAACCTCAGGGAAACCTATTCCAAACAACCTAGATGATGGGAATTAATTCTAAGAAATTGAACCAAACAAACACATCACAATTTTGACAAAATTGATAAGTGAATTGTTGACTCCTAATGTAAGAAGAATAAGAGGTGAAACACTCACTTTGTGGCCTATGGCAACACAAGAATAATCTGATCTCAAAGGTATCTTTCCCTAACCCTCAAGATGGTATTTATACCTAGGTCAAATAATAAAAGACTTGCGCTAAATAATACATAGAAGCCTAAAATAAATATAACTTAAAATAATAAAAGCACGCCTAGGCCTGGTCCAACGCGCCCCCAAGTCTGATCGTAGGCACTTCTCTCCTCTTAGGCTTAACTGATGATGCACAACCTAATACAATGGTCTTCAAGTCCTAAGAGAGTCCAATCCAAGGATTTCAGATAAATGAATCAATTTAGACTGTGATTAAGATAGCCATCCTCCAATAGGCTTAGTGCGCTTTATCCTTTCCACAAATTGATCCACATACGCATAGAGAGCTTCCTTGAGTCTCTCAGTCCTAGCTCTGGATATAAGTCTAACTAGAATGACAAGTTCTCCCTCATCTCGCACGCCATCTCCATGGTGGTCTTTGCTCCTGCTCACATCAGGAATTACCTAAAGTTATTGCTTATGCATGTTAAAGGGCCAATATCATTTGATCACTTATTTACTATTGATGGTGAAACAACAAGTTCTTTTAGGAAGGTTGCACTAAAATTAGGCTTGCTAGAGTATGATTCTTATATAGAGCAGACTATAGAGGAGGTTGTTTTATTTCAGATGCCAGCTTCGCTTAGACATTTATTTGCTACACTTCTTTTCTATTGTTCACCAGTGAATCCTAAGCAACTTCAGGAAACCATTCAAAGACTACCTTTGCTCTAATTACCAACATGCTTCCTCTTATAATGCATGTACATCTGAGGACGTTACAAGGATGACCCTCCAAGATATTAATAGATCCCTAAAACAAATAAGGAAGAGCTTGAGTGATTATCATTTTACTGAATATGATTTTACAGCTAATTTTCATGAACATTTTAGTAGAGAAATACAAAGTGAGAAAAATATACACATTGATCTGGAAGATTTGTTATTATATTCAAGGTTGAATAGGGAATAAAAATACGTATTTGATTTGATTTTAGATTCATTTTTTAGTTTAAATGGTAACAACCTTTTTATTGATGGTTCAGGTGAAACTAGGAAGACTTTCTTGTACATGACATTTCTTGCAATTTTATTATCACAGGGTCATATTGCAATTGTTGTTGCGACTTCAGGTATTGTAGCATCGGTCCTTCCTAGTTGTAGAACAACACACTCAAGATTTAGGATCTATATTGATTTTTCTAAGAAGAAAGTTTGTCAGTTAAGTAAGCAGAGTAGTATTGCAAAACTAATGATTGAATCCAATTCCATTTTATAAGACGAGGATGATTTGCTTCAAGATATCATGGAGTCCAATAAGCCTTTTAGAGGAAAGATTGTTGTTTTTGGAGGTGATTTTCGTCAAACCTTACCTGTTATAGACCAGGACACAAAAGAACAGTTAATTAATTCAAGTCTTGTAAATTCACATCTCTGGCTGCACATGCGTAAATTATCTTTAATAATAAATATGAGATCTATATCAAATCCAACTTTTTGCAATTTCTTATTAAGGGTGGGAGAAGGTATAGAACCTATTAACGAGCAAGAACAAATTTGCTTACCCAAACAATTGGTTATTCCTTATCATAACAAGGATGAATCTCTTAACATGATATACTTTTTATGTCTTAACGTTTAGTGTCCATTTTATTGTTTGTTTAAGATTTTTTTAGGGTGTCTTTATAATGCATGGTTAACTTCACTAGGTTAATTGAAAACATCTTCCTTGACTTAAGCATATATTCATTTGGTCCATATCAAATGATAAATATATGCGTACTCTGTCCAACAAATAGCTATGTTGATGAAATTAATGACATGATATTCAATAAATTTTCTAAAAATCTACATTCATCTGTAAGTTTTGATAAAACAGTTGATCGAAGACATCAAGTAGATTATAAGTATTTTCTCAATTCTCTAAATCTTAAAGGTTTACCTCCTCACAAATTATTACTGAAAGAAGGTTGTCCAATCATGCTTTTAAGAAATTTGAATCCATTTAGGGATGTCAATTTTGGCCTCACTCGCCTTGACCCAGCCCGATTTTGGCCCAAGTTGACTAGGCCACAAGCCGAAATAGTTAGGCCCAATTGGGCTATGGACCAAGGTCAAACTAAGCATGAGCAAGTCCAACCCAACCTGTGGCCCAACCGGAACGACAAAAATGAAGTTGTTTTGTAAATTTTTTTTTAAAAAGTAAGAATGAGTCAACCTGACATTCCAAAATCTAACATAGGATTTGCGCAATAGCACAAGATTGATATATAGACAATTAAAAAAGCACACAATTTTTATAAAGATTGTTTATAGGCCTCATAAAGGAAAAATATTTTTCATTCCTAAGATTCCTCTACAGTCTTCTGAAAATAAAAGGAATGGGATGCCTTTTGTAAGAACATAGTTCCCTATTCGTTTGTGTTTCGTGATGACCATAAATAAGTCCCAAGGTTTAGACACTTGATTATGTAGGAATTTATCTTCGTCAACCCGTATTTTCATATGGACAATTGTATATTGCTTTGTCAAGAGCTAAAACTCCTGAATCAGTTAAAGTTCTAATTATTTTGGAGTCTCTAAAAATTGATGACAAAACAAGGAATATTATATTCCATGAAATTTTCCAGTTGGCTAAATTATAACATATAAAATAAGCAAAAGTATATTGATTTTTCTATTCAAGTGTATTTAGTTTCATTTTATTTACAAAATATTTTTTATTATGTAAATGTTTTCTTAACCATTTTGTTTTTGTTAGATGGAGAAGTGTTTATTGATCAAGGATATTTTATCTAATGTTGAGGGGTGGTCATGTAAAGTAACCATCTAAGATAAACAACAAATTGCTACATCACTTAACAAACCGTCCAGGAGACAAAAGTTTATCTTTTTTTATTAAGAGGTATAACAATTATAATTTCTTCATTCAACATCTTCCTTCTTGCACTAACTTTAGAAAATAACAGTTGACTTGGCTATGAAATTAGAATTTTTATAAATCTCTTTACAATACTACTAAATTCATGAAATATTCGAGCTTTTTTTTATTTTTATGCCCTTTTTCTATGAAACGTTGTTACCATTTTTAGTTTAAAATTTTAGTATTTTAATATATCAAAATTTGAATTTGTTACTTTTCTCTATCATTAGAATAATATAGCTTTGTATTTTGTTCTTTTCAAGAGGGATCACACATCGAAGCTATCATATTTAACAATGATATCCAAAGAATGAGCCTCATTTTGTAGCCTTATAAAAAATATATCATTTCTAATGCCACTGTCAAGCCAATTCCACCTCAGTTCCACTTTGAAGACATGAAAATTCAATGGATCATTACAAGTCGCACTGTTGTTGAGCCTGTAACTGATGACAACAACATCCAATTAAGCAAATTCAGCTACACATCCTTTAAAGATCTCATCAAGTATAGCAATAACAAGGAAAAATTAGTTGGTTAGATCTATTTTCTGTTTCTCTCAATAACTTTTTTTTCTTCCATTGCATATAATTGCACTTATCCCACACATCCTTTATGGATCACAGCAAGTATATCAATAACAAGGAAAAATAAGTCGATTAGATCTTTTATCTGTTTCTCTCAATAACTTTTTTTCTACCATTGCATCTTATTGCACTTATCCTTAACATATGTGTAATAGCCTATTCTCAAACCTTACTGAGGGTTAGAGTCTTATATGATTGAGGCATATGAGATATATTGTTATGAGGTGCATTCCATTCACATGCATAGTACTTACGTATCTACATGAATTATTATTTAGAAACATTACAAGGAGAGTGTATGCACTCAACTGACATATTCCGAGATATGAAAGATTTTAAATGATCAAAATATAATTGTGTATTGAATATGTCTCAAATTGTGGTTTGATGGACTATAATGATTAATTTGGGATCTATTGTTAAAGTGGATGATTAATACAGTGATACATGCATCTAGTCTAGGAAAAATGTTACATGGAAAGACAAATTGATACATGAAAATTTAGGTTGGTTAGGCCTATGGAATGGTGACAGGTGGCACTGGAGATGAGTGAGAAATTGCTAACTAATTGGGTGACAAATGGATAGAACAAATGAGTGACAAATGGTGGTGTAGTTGAGGGAAAAATGGACTAAATATTAAGTGACAATTGGTAGTTGAAGGATGAAACATATGGCTTGGATCTTAGCATGACAAGTGTCATGCCAAGTGTTCATATTCTCACCATACACCTACACCCACAATTTTTCCCACACTTGAAAGATTATTTTGCTTTTGTTTTGTTACATTTACCCTCTCTATCTTTCTCACCACCAACTCACACATATAACCCTTACACTTTGAGTTTTGCCCAAAATATTACACGTTACCACTCCAAAATCTAGTTGTCTTCATCTTGTTGTTGAAGTCCCTTTGTGTTTTCATCTTGTTCTTGGAAATATTCTTTATGTTTGCAAGCTTGGAAGGTTAGGTTAGCTTGGTAATTGAGGAAGCTTTGTGCTAAATAAGTAAGTGATTTCTTGCCCTATTGTGATATATGTTACATAACATTCATGATGATTGAATTGGGATGTATTGTATATAGTATTAATGATGAAGTTGTGTTGGAATTTAATGGATGAATGGAGGGTTTCTATTTTGCTTTTGATACTAGAAAATAGTAGATTGTATAGGTGGTTTAGGTAGATATTTGAAGTATAAATGAGGGTAAGGATATATTAAAGAGGGATGTTATTGAAGTGTTCATGAATTTGACAAAGTTAGAGTTGCTTGTATAATGATATGTGGTGAATGACCAAATAAGTAGGGTTTTAAGGAGATTTAAATAGTTAACATGGTAGTTGAAAGTGTATGAATTGAACTTGCATATGAAGGTATGAATTATGGAAAGTAGGAAGTGTTTGATATGTTTTTATGGTTGATGAACTCGTGCAAGAGTGAGGGAAGAATGTAGGGCACGATTATGGCCCTCAAGTGCACGATTGTGTCTTGGTCACTTTAGGTTCTGTCATGATCGTGGCTCTTAGTGCACAATCGTGGCCTGGATATTTAGCTTCTGTAACGATTGTGGGGAGGTCCCCCACGACCATAGGCAGTGCCTTGGAATGATGTTTTGTACAATTATTGAAACAAATGATAATAATTCATTCTAATTTGGTGTCTTTGGAGTTGATTAAGGCCAAGATGAACCTAAATGGGTAAATGAATATTGAAGAAAATAAAGTAGTATAGAATGGGAATTTAAATAAATGTATGATAGATGGATTAGGAATGGATTCAGATCTTTACATAAAGTTACATACCTGGAATGTCAATTGATCATGCATGGAACATGAAACATATACATGTGCATGACTATATATTCATTTGATTGAATAACTTAATGATGTGTGAACTATATGTGTGTTGCATGACTATAGACGTTCAAGTCGATCGTCAGTACCCAAACATTGCTGGATCGTCAAGGCAATAGTTTATTAGAGCATACTGCGAGTCAACCTAGATGTGTAAACTCAATTATATGTGTGCTTCTGTTTGAATTATATATGTAGTGAGTCAACCTATATGTTTCTCACTATGAATGAATTGATTTTGATTAACTTTTAATTATTGAATTGTTATTTATATGAATATGATGATTTTGGACATTGATAGTCTGAAGAGCTTGATATTTGGGAATGTATTGGAAGTGCTTTCCAACTATATGTGAAATATGGAATGTGTGAATAACTAGAATACGAATACTAGACTTAGATCCGAAGGAAGCGATATATGACTTGTGAGCATCGAATGAGGAATACTGAATGAAAAATTTGTAAGCAATTGCATCTTATTACATTGAAATGCGTGAATAAATAAAGGAGTTGTGATCGGAGTAGCCAACGTGTGAAAAAGAGTTTTAAGATTAGAAATGTGATAAAGAGCCTCAGGCTCAGATGCAATGAACCCTGTATCTACAACAGATACGGGACAAAAATGAACTCGGTATCTACGACGAGTACGAGACAGTATAAACGCTCAATCACAACAAAGTGAAAATGAAGTCAAATCAAATGTGCATTTGTGTATACATTCATGTGTATATTAAATGATCGATTTGATATGGCTTGTTGAATGATTGAATTGACATGCCTTACTGAACTGAGGTGAAATATTGAATTACCTAAATCTGAAGAATGTGATGTGGTATGAATTACTGTATTATATGTTGTGTTTGACGAATTGGAGTTTATAATTGTTATTATGTTCTGGCATGAGTAAACGCATTGATGAGGGTTTACTGTAACATCCCATTACCGATGAGAAGGGTAAATTGGTCATTTGGGACAGGCTAGGCGAGTGTAAATATACCTCTGCATGTTCATGCATCATATAGCCTCTATATTTATCTGAATGATAATTTTTGTATATGCACATGATTGTACATGCATTCATGACATTTCCCAGCATATGTGTCTAAATGTAAATTTTTGAAAAAATGTGATAATTGTGTTTGAAAAATTGAATTGGAGTGATTTATGTGTATTTTACATTTTTAGGGACTTTTAGGAATTTTTCTGAAATTTTTGGGGAAAAATGTCCGGACCGGAAAAATTGTCAAGTGGCAGACTGATTGGCTTTTCGGTACTGAAAATGACTGTCCAATGGCACTAGACTATTAGACATATGATTTTAGGAATTTTGAACTTTGAGCCATTGAAATTTGGAGACAAATTGGACTAGAAATTGAATTGGAAGTAGAAAGAACCAAAAAGGGGTTTAAGAAAAAGACAAGTGGCAAGTGACACATGTCACTTGCCTACTTAGTCTTAGACTTAAAGGTTATTAAATTAACCTAAATAGTTCTAGTTTCCACGACTCTCTCCTTGTAAGCTTTAAAAATCACTTTGAAAGTTTAAAAAGCTCTCTCATCCGTAGGTGTTCTTCCTCTCCTTCTTCGTTGGTGTGCTTCATCCATACCAAGAATTTTTCTTATTTATGTGCTTGCTCCTTCTTCCTTCACATACAAAACCAACCTTAAGCTTTGTGAGGATGATGATTAGTGTGTGGGGAAGTGATGGCCGTAGGTGTTGGTGAGTGGTAGAAAGTTGGAGTGATTTGAAGATTTGAGGAATTAAAGCTTGAAGCTTGATTTAGGTGAGAATTTTGTGTTGTGTTCTTTAATTGGTAGTTAGAAGCATTTATTGTGATTACTTAT
>JAOSBK010000001.1:20550625-20588537 GCA_027568895.1 Erythroxylum shatona | reverse complement strand
GGTCCGATGAATTTGATGATTGTGTGATTTGAGCTGGTATATAGAAGTGTGTTTAAAACCCTTTGCAGGTTTTGGGTATTATGAAATACAGCCGTTATGCTGCCCAAATTTTGTTAAATAAAGAATGTGTGTATGATTTGTGATTATGTAGACATGTGTGAGTATTTATGGCAAAGGAAAGAAATGAGTTTTTGTTTAAATTGATACTTATGATTCGTAATTGACGGATAGAAATTTGAGGTTATGGAATCTGTGAATTCCAAATTGAAGAAGTCTTTACTTTGTATAAGAATGAATAAAGATGAAAAGAATGAAAAAGAAAAGAAAAAAAATTACACCAATTCGGATTGGGGTAGTCTGGGTTTCCAACACGATAGTTTTCTATGTTCACACTTCGGATGTCGGATCCGCTTTGATTTGTTTCCGCTTATGATTTGTTTGAACCGTTTTGTTCGATTCCGATGCCATTCGATTTCGTTTCCATTCGCTTCGATTTATGATCCGCCTTTCATTTCGCTTTGTTATCCGATTTTCTTTCGCTTTCGTTTTACGATCCGTTTGCTTTGCTTTGTGATTTCCTTTGCATACTTTGAATTTCGCCTTCTATTCCGTTCTTTCGAATTTGTTTTCGTTTCGTTTTTTGTTTTCCGGTTGGGATCCGGTTCTGAGAATCGGGTTCCAACACTCACAATAGACAAAAAATGCAGCTCTCTAATTTGGAAAAATCCTCGAAAATCAGCTTGCAAGAATTACTCTCAATAGTCGTTTAAAACAAAAAAAAATGCAGTTGCCAGATTCACACAATCAATCACCAAGACAACCCTTAATTGTTGCTCAAAAATTGGAGAATATGTAACTACTGAAATCACAACCTCAACAATAGGAAAAACCAACAATAGTCTTTCCAAAAAGCAAAAAAGACACAACTACAAAGTTGGATGATGATAACATGAAATTAGTTGAAAAATAATATCCAAGATAGTCCTAAAATTTCAGCTTTCAAATCACACACTACCTGTTGTTAATTGACCCAAAAACCAAAACACTTCAGCCCAAAAATTACGTAAAATACAGTAAAACTATAATTGCAAAATAGTCAATGATATGTCCAAAACTTAAGCTACCTTAGATTGTCAATATCTCCAAACTACGCTTCCAAAGATAGCTACAAAAATTACAAAAAATTTGTACACTATCTTTTATTTAGATATGATGATGTTATCCTAAATAATAAGTCATATATATCTTCACTAGGATTTTATCCTTCATGTAATTTTATCTTCAAGAGTTTCAATCAAGATAAACTTTCAAATATATCCAAATATGTTCAATTACAAATAATGCTCAAAATTAGTTTGATATATCTTAGCAATCTTTTTAAACTAAAGAAAAAATCCCTAATTATCTTAAATTCTCCAAGTTGATTAACTTCCTTTAGCCCATCACAACCGTCCCCCTCTCTCCTTCTCCGATGTTGTTGTCTTCCTCTGCAAAATCCAAAGTTTCATAGTTGATGTCTAACTCCTTACCTCAGTCATCTTCAATTCCTCCAACTAATTCCAACTCTTTTGCCGCTACTCACTTGTCTGCGATTGGTGAGTTTCTTTGGGAAATTCTAAAAACCAACTAGGTCTGAAGCCCCAATTATTGAAGCATAAATCATGTACAACTTGATACAACTCACCAAGGCAATGGAGACTTGAGGATGCCAAGGGGTCCAATTACAAGGTCACGCTCCAACAAGCTCAAAGCATAATTTCATATTTATGTACAAGCTTTTGTTTCACAAGAACTTTAAGAATTTTTGTTGATCAAGCTTGGGGAAGAGCTTAGGAAGACGCCTAAGTGTGTGTGCACATTGGAGGCACCAAATCAAGAGGGCTAACACTTAGCCAATATTTACAAGCGCAAGTCTAATCAATGGGCTTGGGCTTATTTTATCTTGTAAAACGTGTGTAGATTTCTTTTACGCTTTGTCATGGGCTGATTTGCATTAAGTATACATGTGCTTCATTAAAAAAGTCATGTGCATGTTTTATTTTAAGGAACCAAGCTTATGGGCCTAGTTTAAAAGCCCAATTTACCCCTCTTAAGTTAGTCTTCTATTTTTGTTGTTTCCTTATCCTATTTGGACTAGGATTAGTCAATTTTAATTAGTTTTGAAGCCTAAATCCATTTGGGCTTTGGTCTTGGGCAGATTTGTTTCAAGAAGGCCTTTTTGATATTTGGGGCTTTCTTTAGGGTTTTATAGGTTATCTTTGTTAGCATTTGTATTGAAAGGGTATTTAAAACCTTGTTTTAAGCATGAACACGAGTTTTTTGAGACGTGAATAGAATTAGAAAGCATTCTTCAAGAGAGATTTCAGATTCTTGCTTGTTTTACCTTAAGGATTGATTCAACTTATCAAGTTCTAACTTGTGGCGTTAATTCAATTCCTACAATCTTTATATTCTTTGTTACCAATTTCTTGCTGTTTTGGGGGTGAAGGGTCTTGTTAGATTGATTGAATTTAGGTTTGGGAACAATCATTGAAACGAATGTGATCTAGACATTGATTCTAGGTTGTTGTCGTATCAGAAATGGTGGATGGTGAAAGGTGCAGGGCCCCTCTATGGCGTAGTTTCTTCATGGTGCCGTTAAGCTTGCTAACAATCTGTGATGAAAGATTCTTCAACGACAAGACTCTGTACTTTGAGAAGGTTAGATGAGACAGACAGAGGTGCGGGGTTGATCTGATGACGATGTCTTCTCTGTTGACCAAAAGTACAAATCTAAAGAGTTATTGAAGAGGACGAGTTTGATTGGACATGGAAAGATTTCCAACATTGAACATAACTGTAAGTCGGTGAAAAGATGAAGGTTGTTTGGATAAAAATTGAAGAAGAAGGTGAAGAAATAAAGTTACAAATTTTTTTTGGTAACGGCTAAGTGAAGAATAAATCGGCTCGCTTTTTGTTATACCGTTCATATATATGAACCGAATTTGGCCAGTTTATATTAAACCTTTAAATTTTTTTTGCACAGAAGAGAAACCAAATATGCATTGGAATGGATGGAATGCATCAACAGACAGAAGCAGCATTACTGAGTATTTCAATGGAGGCAGGTGTTCAATATAGAGAATTAGACCAATTAACTAATTCTCAAAGAAATGCTTCAAAATAACTCAGATCAAAACCTGAGATTGATTGTCACCAATGACGACGGCAGCTGCTGTTGGTACTAACAATGGCGAACAGGCAGAAGCAAGCATTAAACTAAACGTTTGGATCGCGAGAAAAATTTAGAGAAAAATTCTTCGTCTTCGACACAAAACACAATCAAGTAAGACTTGTCTGCATACTTATAGATGTCACATCTATGGGAAACAATTACTACAGTACAATTTAGCCTTGGACACCTTTAGTGATTAAATCATAAAGCAATCCAATTAGTAAACCGCAAATTTTACTAATTCGAATTCCTTTTAGGTCATACCAAGTCAGTTCCCTATACAGAAAAGAATAATTAATTTAACCTAGAGTACATAATATCTTTGGTTATGAACTAACGTAATTGAGAGAAACAAATTATAAACCCTCTTTAAAAAGGAAATAAATGAAATTACCAGTTTAGGGAAATTTTAGGGTACCCTACAGTCAAAGACGGAGCTATATTGGGACTTGGGGGGCCATTGGGCCCCCCAAGATTTTTAAAAAAAATTATTTTTAATATATATATATATATATAAAAACGGAGTTATTTAAGGGTCAATGATAAACTGGGCCCCCCAAAATTTAAAAAAATCAATATTCGAACCCTCCTATATTAAATTTCTGACTTCATCACTGCCTACAGTAGTGGTCTCTATGTGCAGCTGTTGATATAGGCTTGGAATTTGGAATCAGCACGTAGAACCATACAAGGAGTGAAGCTCCGTAAGTACTGTCCCTTTGAAAGTTGTGATGGTGCTGTTTCTGGGTGCAACTTCTACGTAAGCAAACCCTATTACTGGTTTCCTATTCTTATTACCGTTCTCTTCCAAGTGTGGACGTCAGCAATTTCTTGTTTGGACGGTGAGAAAATTGGGGGCAAGTTGCTGTAACATCGCTCTTTCCTTTCTTAACTTCCCTTTTATTTACTTCTCTCTGTTTCTGCGTTTATGTCTTTAAGTACTTCTAAGGACCGAACTTTGGCTAGTGTGAAATTCATTTAGGAGAGACTGATTTTTTAAAGTTTTTCTTTGGTCATCACCTTTGTTTTTAAAGTAAAAACTTAGAGAAGGAACTTGGAGAGTAAACATATATCCGTAATAAATTAGCTAAAAATGTCAACGTTTTTTATGTTAATTGAGCAGATCATTTGAGCAGATATGCACAAGGCAAACATGAGCAGAAAGACGAGGAAAAAAAGCACGTGAAAACAGCATGGCCATTACAAAATGGGAACAGCAGCAACGAGCAGGAAAAAGATGAAGGAAGCCGAGCAGGAGAGTGGATGCCATATATGGATCTCATAATAGGATGGCCATGCACTAAGGAGGAGGAGAAAATGATTGCAAACATAATTCAAGAAGTGCTCTATGGTCCAAGAAGATTCATTCTTAATCGGTTGCCAATTTTTGAGCAGATATGCAGTAAATAATATTATGAAACTGAGGCATCAATTGTGCAAATATAGAAGCAAATGCAATCAGATATAGAAGAATGCACCAAAAGTACCAGATACTTTGCAGGACAAGTTGTTCAGAAGTCAGCACAAGACGCAACTTAGGAGATAAAAATAGGCATAGAGGTTCTAAGTTTGTTTTCATCATGTTTTCAAAAATTTTGAGGATATTATCAATAGAACTAATTGATAATGAATTGTTTTCTTTATCTATATCTGCTCTTATTTTTCTTTTCTCCTCCTTTCTTTTGGTCTTAGTTTTGATGCATCAAATGGCAGAAACAAATCCAAACATAAAACATTAGAACGAGCCGTAATTCCAAGTAATTTGCTTTCAGGTATCAATCGATGTACAAGTAGGTTGTGACCAAACTGTAACCTAGGAAGCTCCTTACACAGTGCAAAATGTGGAAACAATAATCGATGACTCAGTCAACAAGCCAGAAACAAAAAAGAATGGAATCAATTCATATACAGCGTGAAAAAAATTCAATAATCGAGCAAAGGTGTATCGAGCAAAGCCTGAGATAAGAAGCTCACTAGACATTAATATCCAAGCGTTTTGATCGGGCAGTACTGCTTATTTCTTGTGAACCAGCCAGTGAAAATCTTGGGAAGCTGTAATTCTCAGTTACAGAAACTGGCTGTTGAGGGTATAGTGTGGGAGGTGGGGTCAAATTGCGTTGAGCTGGCAGTGGAGGAAGAGTGTTGTACTTGTAAGCATTACTAGCTAAGCTGCAGTCCACGAAAAAAAGCTTTCATGTGATGTTTCAAAAGCAAAACACAACTTTAAAAGTACATTGAGAATGTGAACCATATTGAATCATAGCACACTAGACAATCATCAGTTCAAAACTACAAACTCATAACATATTAACAAAAGTACTCCACAAAGTAAATCCAAAACATCTCGACTAGACCAGAGATTCCCGAAACCAGAACCAACTCTTTTAGCAAGTCAAAAGTTAATGGAAGCATAATTAAGTGAAATTGGCAGTACGAGTACCTTGTATTCTTGTACAGATGATCTTCCTCATTTATATCGTCATCCAAACGATGTCCTGGTCCCTGAATTGAAGAAGACGATGACCAAATACTTGGTGTAGAAGAGTCATCCGAAAAATATCTTCTTCGTATCAACTGAAAGAATGTACCAAAGAGATTACAGCTTGCAAGAATAGCAACAAAAACCACAGTAGAAAAGCAATGTGCTAGATGAGAATGCTAACCAATCGAAAGAATTTTATCACCCCCTCCTTGTCATACCTTGCTTCTTTGGCAGCCTGTCCATGTTTAATAGACAGATTAGCATGCCAATTATGTCTAACATTAAGGAGTAAAAAACTTAATATAATTCATCTATTACGCATATCCATAACAATTTCCTTCAAATCATTACCAGTTACAACACTAAGCAAATATCTGCATTATGTTTCAGATTCAATCTTATGAATTTAGGTTGAGTTATTAGATCAGAGTCCCAAGGAATGGTCAAGTTATTTTTCAGTACTTCAGGAAAAAGATGTAAAAGTGCTCAAGTACACTAGTTACCTAATGATTTGAGGAAAAGAAATAAACTAGCATTTTTTCCGAGAAAAAAAAAACTAGCATTTTTGCCGAGAAAAAAAAAAACTAGCTTCCCTGATATAGAAGAATATTCCAAAATTGGATCATTCTAGTTCTCAAAAAATAAATTGCATTTTCTTTTCATTATGATCTCAAAGGCTTACTGCAATGAGGCCTCCACCACCAGGGAAACTCTCAGTCAATGGCAGCTCCTCACTAGATGGAAGCAAACCCTGCTTCTCAACCCACTGGCGAGCAACATCAACAAGATTTCCACTACTTCCTCTTGTACCCTCCTTTGCAGCAACATCAGCCTTGTTACCAATAACAAGAAAAGGGACAGGAAGACCACCAGGACCACCAGAGCCTAGAGGAGCTGAAAATGTTCCGGTCGCTGCAATCTCAGATGCCCATTTTTGCAAGCTTGTTTTGGTCCTTCTCTGCGATAAATCATGCACAAATATGACACCTGTGGAATCAAAACAGAATCATAAGCAATCAATCACAGAGGTAACATCTTGCATAAGGTATGAAAGTTGCGATATTTAAGGAAACAGAAGCAAATCGTCTAGATGTTGCTGGACAAAATGTGATTGCATAACACTATTTTTTAAGATGTTAAACAGTTAAGCAGAAAAAACAAACTGATGAATATCACATCCAGATATAGGTATTTGGAGGACCTGCAATAGTCCAACTTCAAAAAGTAGAATGAGTTCTCTTAGCTATTTTCTAAAAGCAACCCTCACTAAAATGAAAGGCAACTTTCTATTGAACCAGCAAAAGAAAGTGTCCAATACAATGGTTAACCAATGTCTAGCAATGAAGAGATAATATCTATTAGGAAGCTCATGTTTGAGAAACCCCCAAATCCACTCATCACTGAATAAGCAACAACAGCATAGTTCACAAGGAAAATGCATGCCTAATGCAACCGGTAATAACATCTGCTCCCATAGTCTACCAGCAAGTATGTGTATGGCCTCCAAGGGAGGCAAAAGTCCACCTAAATTTTTGTAAAGTTTGTATAATGTGAATAACAATAACCAGCCAGGAAGAAGTTTTGGTGCTCACCATTAATTTGAGAATAGAACAGAGACCGGCAGTCTTTATATCGATCATGTCCAGATATATCCCAAAGTTCAACGAAGAAATCTCTTTCAGAATCACCCCTGATGCTGCTTGACGAGCTACTGGAATTACCACAAGTAATGTGCTGGATGAAATTGATTGCAAGAACTTAGTCAAGGCATGAAAATTGATAACACTTTTTAGCAACCTGATGAACCGAATCTCTTACCTTCACAGAAACTGTACATCCAATTGTTTGAGAGGGGCGAGTGATGGAAGAACCATTGACAATCAAATGAACGAGTGATGTCTTTCCCACACCTAATAAACATTCAAATTAAAATTTAAATTCACATCAAAAGTCAAAATAGTTTAATTTGGTGCAAGAGCATCGAAAATATCCTGGAAGTAGATCAGGGCTTTTCTTTTAGGCTTCTGCTATTTGTATAGCAAGTGACCACAAAGAATTACATAAAAAAGTTACTATTTATTTGTTGAACAAGTTATGAGCCATGAAAAACACTGTCTGGTGTTATCAAGACATGTAAGTGTCATTTGCAAATTTGTGCTGCTAGAGGTATCCAACCAATTGAAATGCATAAATCCAGGACCCAAGTACAGACATTCCATTAGTTAGATTGTACAAGTTCCACACTGGAAAAGAGTAATCTGTGTGATATATCATTCATCTATCAGAATTCTTAGATAATAGGCATATATAAGATGAATCCGCCAGATTTGCATTTCTATGGTTTAAAATCTCACATGGTTCCCCTAATCTAAGCAGAAGCACATTAAAAAGCAAAATGAAGAACTTACCCGAGTCACCAACAACAAGAACTCGAACTTGACCACAGGGTGGTCCACCATTTGTATCCTTTTTATCCCTCTCCCGATCTCTCCAGAACATGATGTAATCTAGAGCAATAACAGATCACCTGGAAACACAAAGAGCCAAAGAACATCCAACTCAGTCCTTTTACTGATATAACAATCAAGACGAGAAAAAAGAAACATTTGATCTCAACATAAAACAACAAATTGTTTAAGAGAGCATCTTAAATCCAACACAACATCCAATTTTGGGCAGACAAGCCGAGATCAGAACTGTTAACTAAGAACCCAACAGTAAAAGCTCCTGCTAGAAAGAACAGCATCTCATTTACTGCTTAATACCCAAACAAGATCTCTAAATAATACTAGAAACAAGAAGAAAGAACTTCGTTCCTGTTTAAATTATCCTAGAGGAGCATGCTGTTTGAAAGATCAGAAACACGAAAACCTAAACAATGTGGCACATTACCACTCATTAGATTCCCCTGAGTCGAAACCCAAATCAAGCTTGTAAAGCTTTGCACGTATTTAATGAGTTCGCATGAGGTCTCAAAATAGAAACTACACTTGTTCAATAATTAAATTACAAAAGGAAAGGAAAGAGCAGGAGAGTACCACCTGAGAGATGACGTCACCTTGGAATCGTATCGCATCGAGATTGATTGTGCTCTCACCCTAAAGGCCAGTAAAAGCTTGAAATATGAAATCACAACCCCTAGAACTGTGGAGACTTGGAACAACGAAATGTTAAGGAATCAAACGACGGCGATTTGCGCGGAAAAGGAGGAATTGGCGTCACGACGGGGTTATTGGAATATACAGAGGTATAGAGAGGGAATAGAGGATGAGAGACAGTGGCTGTGTGAGATTTTAGATTCAGGCCTTCTACTTGATACTCAAGAGAGTGAGATTTCATTAGTATTTGTGAAATAATGTGTTTGATTTGAGGAAATCATGAACAGAGAGAATCCTAAATGACCAACATACCCCAAAATGAAAAGGGTATTGGTTTGATTTCATTTTCAGCCACGGATACGGTGCTGTGCTGCCTCCAAGTCTTTATTATCAATTTATAAATAATTTTGAAAATTAGGAAATTATCTGATTATTATCGTAGATATAGAGTAAATCAGGTACAACCAGTCTATTTATTTTTTAATTTATTTTTATCTAATTTATTTATTTATTTTTAATATATTTATTGTATTTTTATTGACATGATATTTTTTGTGCTAGTTCTATCTTTTTTTTCTGTAAATTGCATTATTTTTATATTATCTCATTTATATATGGGTCTACTTGAAATAGTCTTTTTTTATTATATAGAAATAAGGCTGTTACTATCAAATCTCTCCAAACTTTATTTTATTGCAAAACTTCAGACTGAATGATAACAATGAATGTGATCCGGTTATTTTCAAATAGATGGCGGTATGAGAAATTAGGAAATTATGTATTGAACTTAATTTAGAATTTTATAAAAAATTGAGTTTGAATTTAAAAATAAAATAAAATGTATGAGAATGGATTTATTCTACTAAATTTAAACACATCCCGATTCATATGCAAGTCTAATCAGGACGGAGGTAGTCTTCTTTCTTATCGGTTAGTCTTAGTCCACACCTAAACCATATTTAGATCTTAAACTTAATTAGGGGATTAATTAATTTTCATTTTTTAAAGATTAGATGGAAACTCCCAAATCTGGTAAGATTATGCATTTTATTTTTACCTCCCTAAGGCAAATTCCTCCCATAGTCTCTCTCTTCTGCGTTCTCTCTCTCTCTACTTGGCGGTGACCCCTTTCTCTCCTTCTCTTCTCTTCTCTTCTCTTCTCTTCTCTCCTCTGCTGGGGGTCGCCTTTCAGTTGACCGAAAAGATTAACGAAAAATTTGAAAAAAAAACATTTCAATTGCAATTTGAATTTCCAATTCCGATCGCGTTAGTTTTCAAATCAACAGTCTAATTAGACCTTAAGAAACAACACCAACGAAATCGAAAGCACCATGTCGGAGATGGCGAGCACCGATCCTGAGGGGATCGACGGAGTCCGAATGACGTGGAACTTGTGGCCGCGCACCAAGGTGGAAGCCAGCAAGTGCGTTATCCCTCTCGCCGCCTGCATCTCTCCGATCCGCCACCATCCCGACATCCCAACACTCCCCTACGTGCCGCTTCGCTGCAAAACATGCTCGGCCATCCTCAACGCTTTCGCAACCGTCGATTTCACCGCCAAGATCTGGATCTGCCCCTTCTGCTTCCAGCGCAACCATTTCCCTCCCCACTACTCCATGATCTCCGCCACCAACCTCCCCGCTGAGCTCTACCCGCAGTACACCACCGTGCAGTACACGCTCCCTAACCCTAATCTCAATCCCAACAACCCCATTCATCCCGATGCGGCTCACCCGCCCTCGTCGCCGTCTCCTGTTTTTGTGTTCGTTTTGGACACGTGCATGATCGAAGAGGAGTTTGGGTTTGTTAAATCGGCGTTGAAGCGCGCTATCGGGTTGTTGCCTGATAACGCCCTTGTTGGATTTGTTACGTTTGGGACTCAAGCTCATGTTCACGAATTGGGGTTTTCGGATATGTCCAAGGTTTATGTTTTTAAAGGCAACAAGGAGATTTCCAAGGATCAGATCATTGAGCAACTGGGACTCGGCGTCCCGGGTCGGAGACTCCCCGCTGGCTACCAACAACAAAAAGTGATGCAAAATGGGGTTCCGGATTTGGGTGTGACCCGGTTCTTGTTGCCTGCTTCTGATTGCGAATATACACTCAATTCGGTGCGATTTTGGTTTGCCTTTTAACTAGTTGTTAATTTGGTGTCTATAGGGATTAGTCAGTGAAGAGAACTTGTGTGAATTTTTTAATTGTAGCTTTTGGATGAGTTGCAAACGGATCAATGGCCGGTGTCACCAGGCACTCGGGCTTTGAGGTGCACAGGAGTGGCATTGAGTGTGGCAGCAGGGTTGCTTGGAGCTTGTATGCCTGGAACAGGGGCTAGAATTATAGCTTTGGTTGGTGGTCCATGCACAGAAGGGCCTGGCACGGTATTACCTTTTGACTCCCATTTTAAATGCGATTCTTGTTATGCTTTATGAGGTTAATAGGCATACTATTTTTAAGTGATAACAGTAATGTAACTACCTGAGATTTTGTAGCCAATGATGCTTACCTTTGCCGAGGGGAAAACAAAGTTCTGTGGATTTAGCTATCACATTCTGATTTATGCTGTTTTAGTTGGTCTGGAACCAGTGAAGATCTTTTTATTTGCTCATATAACTTATTTTGGTGTGAGAAGTACCCTGGTTTGGTGCTTACTTCTTAATAGTTAATACGGTATGTGGTAATTGGTGTGAATAACTGTGTTTTTCTGCCAAGATCAGAAACTTTTTGGTAACCTTTTCTTTTTTCAGATTTAAGAGTATTGCCTGTTCTCTGTTGAACTATATATCCTATGCCCTCGCATATTCCTCTCCATGTCTTCAAATTGAAATTTTTTAGAGTATTATAATTTTTAGCCTTATGTTCAAATTTTAGATTAAATTAGGACATGGTTTTGAGTGTTGGCTTTTATTTTTCATATTGAGCATTCTCCTGTTTCTCTCATGTATATTTACAATAATTATTAAGGTAATTTTCATTCTTGAATTTTGCAGATCGTATCAAAAGATTTGTCTGATCCTGTGCGTTCACACAAGGATCTTGACAAGGATGCTGCGCCATATTTCAAGAAAGCTGTCAAGTTTTATGATAGCCTTGCGAAGCAGCTTGTCAACCAGGGTCATGTTCTGGACCTTTTTGCATCTGCGCTGGATCAGGTTCTTAATTAATTTCTTGTGTTATAATTATGTCCATATTTTGCTTGTTGACTTGACAAAGCAACCAATCTCCATAGTATGAACTACCGGCTAAGTCCAATTAGGAATGTGACTCAGCCGGAGGAATATATGTTTTTGAAGCTATGCTATTGAAATAATGAGGATCCAAATACAGGCAATTTTGAGATCTAAAGCCCAATGTTGGGGGTTCTTTTCTCTCTCCTAATTTCCAATGTTTAGTTTTAAAAGCTATGATCGAATTTCAAGCGAGCTCTTATTCTGTTAGGCTCATTTCTCAGTATGTGTAAATTTGCTCACAATCCTCATAGCTTTTAGTTCATGAGCTTGTTCTCTTAGTAACATCAGGAATTCTTTGAACCGAATAGCGTAGTTATGAATTGTAGTTGTTGGTTTTTCACTGTGTTGCTATTGGTAAAATTTCCAACGTCTTCCATCTGAGGAGGAAACTGGAAATCAAGTTCACTATTTTTCTCCCACTGTAAGAGACTTGGTTGATGTCAACTAGACTATATTCTTGATTGAAGATGCCTGTTCTAGGTTGGTGTAGCTGAAATGAAGGTTGCAGTTGAAAGAACTGGTGGCCTAGTTGTTCTGTCAGAAAGTTTTGGGCATTCTGTATTTAAAAACTCTTTCAGGCGTGTATTTGAAGATGGCGAACAAGCCCTTGGTCTTTGCTTCAAGTAAGTATCAAATATTGATATTCCCTTTTCGCCTTCGCCTTTTATGTATTATGTTCGTTGGTGGTGTTGAAATTGTAATTTTTCAAAGCTTACAAAAGTATGGTAAGAGTTAAATTGCTAGGTTTATGTTAGGTCTCTAGTAAAGCAGAAGAGAAATGGTTAAAGTGTAGGACTTTTATTCAGATGAAAATCAGTAGGTAGGACATTACAGGCAACATCCAAGAGGTGCCATTCTCTCCTTAGACATTTTCATTCCTATTACATTTTTGCCAGCCCCTTCTCACACCCCTCTGTCAGCTCAATATTCCTTGAACTGACGCCCTTCCCTAACAACCATGCCACCTCAGCTTTCTAGAATCTTGCTATTGCCAAAACAAACAAGTAATAAAGCAGAAATGAAAAGTAGCAGCCCTCCAGTATCGACCTTAGGAATTGTTTTTTTCCTCTTATCATTTTAGCCTCTTTTCTTTTGTCTTGAGTAGGAAAGCTTAACTGGAGGCCTGTCAGTTTATTGTATAATTTAATTTCAATTATGCTCTTGTACCTTTTTTTCCCCATAATGGTCAATCTTGCTGAAGATCAGTGACCTTAGTTTTTACAGTGTGCTGTTGGTGACTCTAATATGAGTAGCTATGTTATCAATGATTGTAATGTTTCTTTTGGTGTCGTTTTCTACTCTCATAAGTTACTGATGCCTTGGAAATTTACTAGCCTTAGCAATTGTGAGGCATTAACAAGTCCAATGAATCATTTCATGCTTATTTGCTAATTCCGTTAATGAATTGCTGGCTTCAGATTGAGTTCCAATATGCTCCACTTAAATGTCTTAAATTTACAGTTGAGAGCTTTGAGAAAATTGGGATATGTTTGGTCTTTCTCTCATCGATCATCCAGATATTATGTTTGAGAATCCATTCTCTCTCCGTTTATTTTTCTTTTTATTGCATTTGGCTGTTAATTATCTTTTATTTGTTTGCAGTGGAGCACTTGAGATTAACTGCTCCAAGGATGTCAAAATTCAGGGAGTTATTGGACCTTGCTCATCCTTGGAGAAGGTTAAGTTTGCTCTTTGCCTTTTCATAATTTATTTCAATTTTAATGAAAATGCACTTATATATGATGGGCAATGGTGATAATCTAATAATTGTGCTTTTGCAATGAAGATCTAATTAATTTCTGCTTGTTTGCACTGGAAAATGTTGCAGAAAGGGCCTAATGTTTCAGACACAGTTATTGGCGAGGGGAATACCACAACTTGGAAGATATGTGGTCTGGACAAGAGTACTTGTCTAACTGTTTTCTTCGATCTGTCTTCCAGTGAAAGGTCAAATACTCCTGGAACTGCAAATGCACAGTTATACATACAGTTCCTTACGAGGTATACCGGATGTTAACTCTGCATCTGTAGATATATGTACAACCAAGAAGTACATCTGCTTTTCTCTTTGACATGGTACATGTTCTACTATTAATCTTAACCTTTTATTTCTTTAATTACAGTTTTCAAAACCCTGAAGGCCATACCTTACTTCGAGTCACAACCATTACAAGAAGATGGATAGATAGTGCTGTTAGCACAGAGGTTAGTTTACTTCTTACTTATATTCTTTCCCATGCAAGCCAGTTATCTGTAATCATTCACGTAGAGTTATAGGGCTTCACATGCATCAATCTTTAAAGAAGCAGCCCCTTGCCTCAATCACCTATTTACCCAAGAACTTGCTGAGATCTCAATCGTGTAATTTGAAACTTTGTGTTATGCATGAAGATTACCTTTTTTGTAATCCTTCAAAATTTTCTCATCTTTTATGCTCTTAATGAATCCCTTAGCTATTGGTCTGTTGATATGACAGTGTGGCTTCTCCCATTTAAGTTACTGGACCTTGATAATTTGCAATTAAATTGAATAACTTAAAGAGAACTATTTTGAAAAGCTTCAAAATGATGAATGACATGCATGTTATTGAAAGGGTGGACAATATTTCGGTATACTTCATACATTCTGTGTGCCATTTTCTTTTTCATCGGTGAGTTTGACTAGGGATTTTGGTTCTTTTCAGGAACTAGTACAAGGTTTCGACCAGGAGACTGCTGCTGTGGTAATGGCAAGATTAGCATCCCTGAAAATGGAGATAGAGGTTGCTACAGCTGTTAATTTTTGCTACCTTGCTTAATTCTTTATACACATTTTCTGCAATTGATGCATCCCTCCCATTTGGTTAATATGCGTGGACTGATGATTTAAAAAGTCACCCATGCTTGCAATTAGACAATTTCTTGGAGTTACTTTGTTTTGGCTGTTGTATAATCCATAGAAGCTTAACGACTCATTTGGCTTTGCTGCAGTGCAAGCATATATAAAGTTTTCATTTCTTCTATTAATTGTGTTAAAGTTAATTATTTAACTCTTCTCTATCTATGCAATCTGTTCATCAGGAAGGATTTGATGCCACCCGTTGGTTAGATAGGAACCTAATTCGCGTCTGTTCCAAATTTGGTGAATACCGGAAGGATGATCCATCATCGTTTACATTGAACCCCTGTTTTTCGTTGTTCCCACAGTTTATGTTTAATCTACGACGATCCCAATTTGTACAGGTACTAATGTCCTATATGTTCTCTCCTATCATTTCTTATTTTGTTCTGAATGTGGTATATGAAAGTTACTTATTTGTTTGATTTGGTAGGTTTTTAACAACAGCCCAGATGAGACAGCTTATTTCCGCATGTTGTTAAACCGAGAAAATATTACCAATGCTGCAGTCATGATTCAACCTTCACTTATATCATATTCATTTAATTCACTTCCACAACCTGCTTTATTGGATGTTGCTTCAATTGCAGCCGATCGGATTCTCTTGTTAGACTCGTATTTCAGTGTTGTAGTGTTCCATGGAATGACAATAGCACAGTGGCGTAACATGGGTTATCAGAATCAGCCAGAACACCAAGTATGTATAAATCTGTCCCTGATGAAAAGCAGGATTGTCATTCACAAATTGCATTCAGGCTAGTTAGGTTTTCATTCTCCATTTGGCTTTTATGTTGATTTTAATCTCCAAAATTAACCAAAAAAATTATTAGTAACTTTTTTTATTTCATCATCTTCTTCTTCTTCCTTACTTCCATACTGTATGTTTTCTTGGCATCTCTTGAATATGTTTATTCAGCAATCGAAAATCATAGAAGGTTGGTCCTGCCAATCATCTGCATTAATAAAAGAAAATTCTTATCTGATAGATAAACATGTAAGGCGTGGCATAAATGAAATAGATAGTTGGATCAATGCATCATAGATACTGGAAATGCTACCCTAGTACCTACTTTCCTTCCTGTGTTACTTAGAAATTCAATGCTCTTTGATCATGACAATAAAATATCTTTGTGATAATGGAAAACTTCTAGTTATTTTCTTTAACATCTGTGAAGCATTGCATGATTGCAAGTCAATCTCCAATGCCTGGTTAAATGGTTTTAATGACTTCCATCTGTCTTTGTTAACTAGAAAGTGCTCTTTTCCTTTCTTCTTTCATTTCGATTCTCTAATTGTTGTCATATGATTCAAGTTCTTTTATTTTTTGTACTTCCTGAGTCATTCCGTTATCTTTTTGCAATAGGCATTTGCTCAACTATTGCAAGCACCACAAGATGATGCTGCTATGATCATCAGGGATCGTTTCCCCGTTCCCAGATTGGTGGTTTGTGATCAGCATGGATCTCAGGTCAGTATTAATCAATTTAAACCTGGCTATTTCCACCTCTACCTTGTTGCAGTTCAATAGTCTACATTTTCATTGTTCCTCCAAAATCAATGTCATGGATTTTCCCAAACTTATCCGTTCTTGCAGTGATTAATTTATTCTAATTTACGGTGATTCGCTAATGGGAATTAGTATTCCCTGCTTTTGTGCCTTGTTAGGTGCTGTTGGTCTATGGCAGTAGTAACTTTTGATATTTTGCTACTGAGGTTTCTTTTACTGATGGTTTTGTAATTATATGTCTTGCCGAGCAGGCTAGGTTCTTATTGGCAAAGTTGAACCCTTCAGCTACGTACAGTAATGCCCATGAGATGGCTGCGGGTTCAGATGTGATATTTACAGATGATGTGAGCCTTCAAGTCTTCTTTGAGCATCTTCAGAGGCTAGCTGTGCAGTCTTGATAGTAGACTGGTGTACGTAATTTGTGAGTTTTGCATCTCCTCTGATGTTACCCTGATCTCCTCCTCCATTGGGTTCCTGTACTGTTCTGCCCTTTATTTCCATTGTTTGGAGGAAGAACGAGCTAGACCCTGTGTTTTTATGAAAAATAAGGAGAAACGTCATTCTCTTGGGGGGTTTTGGAGAGAGATGCTTTCTTCCTTGAAACAGGTAGTACTTGAGCTCCGACTCCGAGATCAGCCTGGTGATAATGCGGAAAGAAGGTGCTTGGAACTGCGAGATTAGTCCAATACTTTAGTGGTGGGGACGGGGCCATCTTCAAAACACATTTTGACGGAAGACAGTTGTGGTCTTTTGATAATTTTTGTATTCACAGGGGTCGGAGCTGTTTGGTGCATCTGAAAGTTCTAAAATTATACTTGGATTACGTACTCCTAGGCTCAAGAAATTCAGGAACCAGATACAGTTTTATAGTTATTATTTTTCTTTTGAATTTTTGATTCACATGAAATACATCTCTTGAATACTCCACTCTCTGCGGATTAATGCTACCAGAAATTCGGAACTAGATCACTTATTTTGATTATGCTGTTCTTACCAAAGTTGCGAATATTGAATCAAACCTAGTACTGGATTAAGTTTTGGTATAGTATTGTACCGGTATTAGTTAATATTGAGTGTCGTTCGGATAATTTTTAAATTTATAAAATAGTCCTTAAAATTTTTAAATTTGCAAAATAATTTATTGATGTATTATATAGTTTTATTGTATTACATCAATCATGTTTTAAAAAATTATAATAAATAATAATTATAATTAATATGAAATAATAATAATTTTTAAATATTTTACATATAAATAATAATTATAATTAATGTAATAAAGGCAATTATTATCATACAAATATAAAATTAAGAATTTTAAAATATTACAATAATACAATTTCATCATTTAAATAAATAATAAATACATCAAAACATCCAATAAAAAACAATAAATATCTTTAAATAATTTACAAAAAGAATTCATGACGAATAAACAATCAAATAGATATTAAACTTAAACCTAAAACAAAAACATTTATAGTTACATTACATATGCAAAATTTAACATAAACATCAAATATAAGTAAAATTAAAAGAAGAGGAAAAACAAAAACTTGGAACGAAATTTAATCATCAACGAGAGGATACCTGTTATAATTGCACTGACCCCAGTGATCATTTGGTACAAAATCTTCATCATTGAGAGGATTCTCATCATTATTATTATTTAAATTTAATACACCAAATGACATGTCAATGTTTTCTCATCCAAGATTATCTTCCAAATCATTCACATCTACCAAATTTGATTTTTCAGAAACTCAATCTACCAAAAGATCAATATTATTAATGAAAATTGGATCAGTTGAACTACTTGTGTTATTAAGACTCCTAGTAAACAATTATATCGAAATTAATAATGATAATAATTAAAATAGCATACCTTTCTCGAAGTTTTAAGTTGCAACGAACAAAAACCAAGTCATTAAACCTCTTGTGCTCCAATCTATTCCTTTTCTTTAAGTGAATAAATTCAAATGTGCTTTAGTTTTGTTCACAATCTGTTGCACTCACACAATGACTTAAACTCCGAATTGCAAACCTTTTTAATTTTGGAACATCATTTCTAAATTGATCTCACCAAGAAATTGTAAGCTATAAGATAACAAAAATAGTGTTATAAATAAAATAAAGTGATAATTAATTTTCAACAAATAAGACAAAAGAAATAACCAATACATAGAGAAAGTTTTCAGCTTTGTCAAATAGCAATCGACGTTCCAAAATCCTCATAAGACAACTTGTAAAGCTCCATTTGTGAGTTTAAAAGATCTTGCATAGCGTCAATGCTAACAATTGTTGTAATAGTTAAAAACATTCCTCTATTAACTTCCGCTTGCTTAATAAGATTCAGTTTAAAATAAACATTAGAATTCAAAAATATCCCAGGTGCAAATAATGGAGAAGAAAGTTGTCTTTCCCTTCTCTCATTAATGATTGAAAGATATGGTATGTATAAAGAAGACCTATGTTTCAGATTGGCCATGATTGTTTCTATCGCTCTCTCCATAGCATCAAAAATAAAATTCATTGTTGACTTTTTTTCACTATCAGCCAAGCGAAGCACACTCACCAAAGACTCACAAATTCGGATAACAAATTTACATTGAGACTAAAATTCTCTATCTTCTAGTATAATATTACAAACCTCCACTCCAGCATTAGACCCAACATGCTGAGATGCAATCTACTTATCACTTGTAAACATTTGTCTTAACCCTTTCTTTATCGAAACAAAAGATTAAAGTGATAAGAAATTTGTGACAAATATTATCACAACATGACGACACAAATTCCTACCTACCATTGGTAAATTCCTTTCTCATCAAATTCAATACTCATGTATGATTATAAATGAACTTTGTCATCTTTTTTGCTTTCTGCAAAGTCTCATCAATAACAAGAAAATACTTAGGATCTCCTATATTCTCCAACATTAGGTCAATATAATGTGCAACACAAGCAGTTCAAAAAATTGAATTATACGTATTTTGCAACCTTTTTCTTGTCACTTTATAAGCGGAATCATTATCAGTGATAAACTTAATAATATTTTCTGGCTCTACATCATTCACAACTTTATCAAATATCGCAAACAAGTCTCAGTATTTTTAATAAGGCCAGATGCATCAATAGATTTCAAAAACATAGAACCATTTGTAAAATAAACTAAAAAATTTATAATAGGCTCTTGTCTCTTATTCGTCCAACCATCACACATGATTAAACATCCATAATTACCCCAATTTACTCTTCTTTCAACCAAATAACTTCTAATTTTAGAAACAACACAACCCAAAAGTTTATCTTTTAAGTCATCAATCGAAGGACCTTTGTATTTTGGACCATAAGAGGCTATTCTAGCTATCATAGGTTGATAATAATAAGACTGAAAAGTATTGAATAATGAACTTATATCATACCACCATCTAGCTACTACCTTATAAACATTGTGACTGTATCTCTACGAATTGAAGGTTGGGCTCTAGGAGTTATTCGCGATACGAAGAAATTAGTCACCTACCTTCTTCTCTTCCTCACATCAGATTCAGGTACTTCTTCTTAAGCCTGAGATGGAAAACTACTAGTACTGCTACCACCACTACCACTACCACTACTAGTTTTACCTTCAACATTTCCAAAATCACCATGGAAACTAGAAAGTAAACTTCCACTACCAATTTCAAAATTCAACATTTTCCATCTATCTCTCTCGTATTGATATTCATCAAGCAATATTTTTATCTGTCACTTTACATCATGATTTACTTTTTTACAAAGTTCCACATCTCCTTTAACCCTAGTTAAATATTTTTTTAATTGGGTGATTCGTCCACCTTTTAAATACTTGTTACAAAACAAGCAAATAGTATAGTTCCTCATACCGAGAATCAATATAGTATGAGCTCAAGTTAGATTATTGTATCTTTCAGAACTGGATTGATCAAAAATACTTGAACTTTCTGTTATTTATCTGTAAAAATAAATGAATGGATATATCAAAATAAATAACACATAATTTCAGTGCACAATATGTATATCTATCTTTTATAATATAACTCATTCTGTATGATTAAATTACACACAATTAAATTTCATGGAATACAATTCACTAAAAGTCAAAAGCTAACAATTCAAAACATTCAACATATATAATAACACAAAACATACATCAATAATTTCCATTTTCAACAATTTCTAACAATTTCTATTTCCAACAATCACAAAAACATTCATAATTTCAATTCTATTTCTAACAATTTTTAATACCATTTACAACAATTTCTAACTCCATTTTCAACAATTTTCAACAATTTCTATTTCCAACAACCACAAAACATTCATAATTCCAATTTTATTTCCAATAATTTTCAACAATTTCCAATTTCATTTCTAACAATCACAAAACATTCATAATTTCAATTCAATTTCCAACAATTATCAGCAATTTTCATTTCTAATAATCACAAAACATTCATAATTCCAATTCCAATTTCAATAATTATCAACAATTTCTAATTCTATTTCTAACAATTTTCAACAATTTTTATTTTCAATAATGACAAAACATTCATAATTCCAATTCCTTTTCCAACAATTTTTAATAATTTCCATTTCCAACAATCACAAAACATTCATAATTCCAATTCCATTTCTAATAATTATCAACAATTTCCAATTCCATTTCTAACAATTATCAACAATTTCCAATTCCATTTCTAACAATTTTCAACATTTTCATTTCCAATAATCACAAAACATTCATAATTATATTTTCATTTCCAACAATCACAAAATATTCATAATTTTAATTCAATTTCCAACAATTTCCAACAATTTCTATTTTCAATAATCACAAAACATCCATAATTCTATTTCAATTTTCATTTCCAACAATTTTCAACAATTTCCATTTCCATTTCCAACAATCACAAAACATTCATAATTTCAATTCAATTTTCAACAATTTCCAATTCTATTTCCATTTCCAATAATGACAAAACATTCATAATTTCATTTCCATTTCCAACATTTTACAATAATCACAATACATTCATAAACCAATTTTCATTTCTAACAATTTTCAATAATTTCCATTTCCAACTTTCACAAATCATGCATAAACAATTTTCATTTCCAACAATTTCAATTCAAAGTTTCGAACATGAGGATCAAGTTGAAGGGTATGATATGATTTACATAATTGCCAAATATTGAATGACATATCTTATACAATTATTCATACATATCTTATACAATTGTTCATATACATATATTCATAATATGATGATCAAGTTGAAAGATATATTCATAACATAAGGATCAAGTTAAAGGATATAGCTTCTTTGGAAATGTTTTTTTTTCTTATTTAAAGCTTTGAATCTTTTTTTCATTTCTAACAAACCATTATATTATATACACCATTGTATATTTCGTTCTTAAATATATATGTTGATTTCACAATTTTTAATTGACGTTAATAAGTCTAAGTATAAGTTATTGGAACCTACAAGTCTACAACATATTCACAATTTGACAAAAAAAGTTCTTTTTCAGATACATTTATTACATCACTACTTTTACACATTATCTATTATAAATATTTATGATACCCTACACATATATATTACCAAATAATTAAAAGTTCAACATATTTTATACTCAATTAATTATTTACCTAAAACTAATACCCAAATAGACAAATATTATCATTAAGTACAACCGAATTATTATTATTTTCCAATTGCGTAATTTATACCCAACTAATTATTCACCTAAACTCAATACCCAAAATTTAAAAATAAAATACCATTTCACAAATATTAAGAATGTGTCAATTAATGATTTAAGTTTTTACAATTTTACAAATTTAATATTATCGGTTTAAATTTTACATTTAGGTTGTTTCAAGTTTCAACTTTCAAGTTCAACTTTCAATTTTAATAATCAACATTAACAAGGTCGTGCATAATGCATATCATTCATCCAAAAACTAACCACAAATAATAAACTTAAACCAATCTTTATAACCAATACATCATTCACCGTGAATTCAACTCCATTTCCATTTCCAAATGACAATATCATTATCAACTTATCATTCAACACTTCCATTTCCAACCCACGCAAATCAGAAAAGCAATACATCATTCATCGTGAGACTCACTCATTCAATCAGCATTTCAAGTCCATTTCCATTTCCACATGACAATACCGTTTCCATTTCCAACCCACGCAAATTGGAAAAGCAATACATCATTCACCGGGAGACTCACTCATTCAATTCAACATTTCAAGTCCAAATGACAATATCCAACCACAATACCAGAACCAGATACACGCAAATTATAATTCAGAAAACTTCCAACTTCCAAAAAATTCACAAATCCAACATCCAATCCAATTATCCAACACAATAAAAAATGCAATTAAGATTTAAGCAGGAAAAATTGGAAAACTCAAAAAACACACCTAAAAAATTTCACTAGCTTCGGGTCTTTGAGTCGCACAGATCAGCGGCGACTACGAGGTTGCAACTATCTCTCCTCCTTTAAATGTTCAGTAGCAACGATGACGGCGTCTTCGGGGGACACAAAGACACGAGCCGAGGGAGGATCTCTGTCCTCTGATGCTGGCATGGATCGGGAAAGATGAGGGAAGTAGCAGCACCACCGGACCAGTCACTAGTCGAAGATAAAGACAAGAAAGAGAGAGAGAGAGAATGGTGGTCGTGTTGAGTGAAGAAGTGAGAGTCGGTGAGAGCGAGAGACAAAAGAGGAAGGTTCGGTGAAGAGTAGACAGAGACGGTGGAGACTAGTGATAGAGATGGGAGGACAGTCGAGAGAGGAAGGAGACGACAGAGACAAACAACGAGGTCGTTTAGAGAGAGAAATAAATAGATGGAGGACCAAAGGAGAAGAAGAAGGTGAGAAGGTTCGAGAGAGAGGCAGAAGCAAGCATCGGGGGGTGGGGGGGTCGTTAGGTAGGTTTAACATAAAATTTTAAAAATTACAAACAAGTCCTCAATTTTTTGAATTTTATGGTACTGGCCGATATGTGACGGTATTTTACATACCAGCCGATGCCGAACAAAAAAACTACGATACCAACCAGTATTAACAGTCGGTACCAAAGGAACAGATACCGTTCAGTTTTTCAGCCGGTACAGTACGTACCGTCCGATACAAAATGGTATCCGTTACCCTAGTTCTTACTCTGTTTCATAAAAATTCATCTATTCAATAAATGAAACCTACAAAAATTAAATGGCTAGGATTTTGAGATAGAAGGAATAGGGTAAGAGGGACAATAGATCTCCCTCCCAAAAATTGTTTGTTCTATTGGATGGTGTAAGAAAAGAATATTAGAAAGAAAATATGTTATCCTTTCTTAGTTGAAAGTTGTGTATAAATTTTGATGGATGGTGTTCACTGACTGTGCTTTCAGTTTTGTAAGAGATAAATGAAAGTTGGGGTCAGATCACCAACCCAACTAGAGCCAGTCATGTCGTGTACCATTGCATCGAATACTCGATCTGGATGAATATCAGCATATTAAAATAATGGGTGGGTTTAATAATCGATTTAGTTTGTTAGTTTACGTTAAATTTTTATCATTTTTAATTTCAATTGTTTGTTACAAATGCTTATTCATAATAGTTGTATAAATTCTAATCTTAAAGTTTATTAACTGCAAATTAATGGCCGATGCTAATAATAATAATAATAATGTTATCCATAAGTTGTCATAATCTAAGAGCTGGGCAAATCTTTTTCCTTATTTTATTTTATTAGCTTTTTACTTATATACACTCTAATTTATGCCTTTTAAACCATGTAAATGCAAGAGTTAGTAAATTAGAACAATTTAATATTTAAAATCCTAAGCAAACCAAAATATATAATATTATGGGAAAAGTGGTCACCTTAATTTTTTTAATCAAAAATAAATTTAAATTATAATATTTTGTTACATTTTAAAAAAAGTCTAAAGTTTCACAATCGTTTAAAAATAACTCTTTATCATTTTGAAAACATTAAATAAGAATCTTGACTCAATATTTTTGTCAACTTTCTATTACAAAAAAGTACTTTTGACATATTTTATCATTTTTTTATATAGGTCTCATTCTATATGTATATCTTATCTAGTAAGAGAATCAAAACAAATGTTATTGTTTAGTGTTGTTTGTCATTTGGCTTTCATGAATGTTGTCATCTAGAATAGGGCACGGAGCTAATTCAAAAGACTTATCTCATTTCTCGTGTTTCTTTTTTTTTTTGGTATGTTGAAATTCCAAATCCCTAATCCATATTGCGCATGTTTCTCTATTTGTGGGTGTGTTGCATTTCTATGTTTCTTGGTGTGGGCATTTGTTAGCACATAGTGTGGTGCGACTTCTTATAGTGGGTTTCTCCTTATTTCGCAGTCATATGTAGCTTCTCCATCTCTGATAATGTTTATAGATTGTTTTTGTTAAAAACATATGTTATAATATTTTTATTTTAATTAAGATAGATATTTGTTAACATTAGTAAGTGTAAGAGACAATTATGGACAATTGTGGACCATTTTTGTCTATTATGGGGAATTGCCTGTAACATCCCACTACCATAGAGTATATACCCAAACATTCAGAGAATATTCAAGTACATATCCTATGACAATGGTATGTTAGAACAAACATAATCTCTTAAATGGCATCATAAAGAATATACAATACTTAAAAACCTCAACACTTCATTTCATTCATTGACAAAAGTTTACACTATATTCATTGAAACAAATATTTACAATCTTTATACAAAAGTTCTACATGACAAAGAAACTACAAAATACAAACTATAACTCCTCTAATATTAGCTGACAGACCTTTGACCTCTATCTTAATCCAAAATATTCCTCTAGACAAATCTTGGGAACTAGGTCTCCTGTCTCATACCTAAAAAGTCACATTGCAATTTTTGATGAATTTTGCGAACTCAATGAGTGAACTATTATTGATGATCTCACCCCACATTTCACATACATTCTTTCAGAACATGAATAATTAAAACAATCACATTATCGTGGCACATCACTTTATCATCACAATTTCAAAAAAGATTTCATAATCATATATATACAAATGCAGATGCATATGAGACTCCAGATTCATTACTATTTGTTGTGATCGAGTGCCTTTCAGATACAGATATAGATACAGATACTAGCCCATTAGGCTTAATCAGATACAAAAATCACGGAGCAAAGCTCTACGTGCAGAATTTTGAGCTTAAAACTTTTTATACTGGCTACTCTGATCACAAAGACTTTATCTGAACATGTAATTTATGAAATGCATCAAATAATAGAATATGTATAGCATTCAATTATAATGCACAGACAGAATGTCATATTAATCGAACCTCAGTCCGACATTCAACTTTCATTGAGTATTCAAATATCATTCATAATTTAAATGTAAATAGATATCATTCAAATTTCAGATGCAAACAGAATACTTCTAATACATTCCAGAATATCAAACTCCTCGAACTATTAAAGTTTGAAATTCACAAAAAAATCACAAACAGTTCAATAATTAGAAGTTAAACAGAATAAATCAATCCTAGAAAGATTATCTAGGTTAACTAACAGTACGTTCCAATTTATGCTATTGCCTGGATGATTCGACAATGTCTCACTAACGTCTAACTTGAGCATCTAAAATCAGACAATTCACACATAATTCACATTACAAAGTTGATCAATTAAATACTTATTCATTTGTGCACATAAATACATATGCCATGTTCAATGCATGCTCAATGACTATTTCAGATACATTTCCTTAATTCACATCTTATGACCATTCATACTTCAAAACTCATATATGTCTAATTTTAACTTAGGTTAACTCCTCAATAAATTATAAAATCATCAATCAATCATTCACCAATGTTATTCTAACATTATATGATTATACAATATCCAAACTCTCATTCATTCTTATAACATCTCCAAATTTTTAGCCCTGAACATTTGGTAAACAACAATCAATTCTTAACGAATTCATATGATAATGAAATTTGGTGGAGAGGAAGAGCAATGTGCTAGGAGTTTGTGGTCTAATTCAAGTCAATCAAAGGTCCAGAGAAGAAGTTATGATCAAAAGAGTGAAGGGTGTCAAAAGCTATCAAAAAGCAATATACCTCCACTGTCACGATCGTGCTTGTGCACAGTCGTGCACTTCCTAATTTTTCCCCTTTGTCACGATCGTGCAACCCTTAATGACCCCCATTCTATCACGATCGTGCACAAACTTTTATTCAAGCTTCATTCTAGCTCTTCCCAAAATAGACTTTCGGTTCAATTGTTCATAGTCATTTTGATAAGGAAAATGAATGATTAAAGGAAAATTTTCTTATAAACAATTGTTGACACCAATTTCATGCAATTTGGTTCATTATTCTGCAAGTTATACCTAAAATACTACAAAATGTTCCAAAAACTCGACAAAATCCAAAACTCAACAAATTTTGAAACTCTTAGAGAGATATAAGTGAATTTTAATTACTTCATGAAAAATATATCCATATGTCTCTAGGTTAATATAAACTTAAAATAATTCCATTTGAATGTCTACAGATCAATTTATGGCCAATATACCGATGTATATTCAGTGAAAACACTACAGCTAACACATTCCAGTAATTCTTCTTTCACTATCATGCATATAGGTCTCATTCTTTCTCAATTCAAGCCTACTTAAATAACATCTTTCTTTAGCATAAATTCATCTTCATTATACTTCAAATCCAGACCTAATTCATCCATGAATCAATCTATATCCCACAGTTTTCATCCACCAAAAATAAAATAGAAAAAATTCCAAGTTCATGTAACATTGTACAACATATATCTTCACCAATAACACATGCATTTCAGTCCAATTAAAGCATTATTCTTATATCATTTTATATACCATAAAACTCAGGTTTTTTAAAAAAATTAAAAATATATTAAAGAATAAAGGGTTAATAACAAAGGAGTGTCAAAGGACCCCTTATGTAACATCTCGTTCCCACACTAATGGTTAGAACCCTAGATTTCTGAAATTGAGAAAATAGCAATGAGAGATTAGAAAAATGCATCTCATTCTCATACATGATGTTAGCAAACACACGGGAATTTGATTATTCCACACATTAAAATGACAGTACGTGCATTCATTGACATTCCAGGTACAACTAACCAATAAATGTGATTATGTTTGGAATTGTGAATTATATGTGTTAGAAATTGATTTGGAGAGTATATTTATTGACTCAAAATTTTTGGTGAAAATTTGAAAATTTTCTAAAATTTTAGGGTATTTTTGGACTAGAAAAAATGCCAAGTAGTAGAACAATTGATGAATAGTAGTAAAAATAAGAGTCAAATGGCAGTGAAAAATTTTATGAATGACATTAAGATCTAATGTCAAGTGTCATTGAAAATTTGGAAGAAAATTAGAGACAAATGGACTAGATTAAAAGACCACAAGAGGACCGTGATAAAGTGACATGTGGCAAGTGATAAGAGCCACACCACTTGTTTTGAATCACAATATTCATTAGGTTAAAGACCCACCTTTGATCTTTCACTTGCTATTGTCTCTTATTTTCGTTAGCTTCATTTCTTCATCTTCTTCATTTACTTTCTTCTTTACTTGCGACATCCCACCCTTACCCTCTCATGTTGATGTTTGATCAACTCTTTTACCTTGCTTCTTTAAGATTCATTGTCTCCTTCTTCTTATTGCTAAAAGACCCAACATATTCCACCTTAAAAAGGTGAAGATCATGTATGATTGGAGGAGCTAGGTCACGATGATTTGAAGGATATTTGGAGCTAAACATGTAAGTTAAACTGTATTCTTCATGTGTTGTTTTAAATGAAGCATATTTAATGATAGTTTAGTGGTAAATGATCATGACAAAGGAGTTTAGTATATGTTAGAACGTTGGTGAAAAAATGAATGTATAAATATTGATGTTTTGTTTCACATAAATGTTAGATAATGGGTTAGGAGTTGTTTTATGGATGATTAGTATTGTAAATGCTGATGAATATTGGTTGTAAAAATTATTTTTAATGAGGAGTGATTGAAGTAGAAAAGGAGATCTTAGTATAAGATGTGTTAGGGAAAAATTTGAAATCAAAATTGGAAGATGATCTGGAAAATGTAACAATAGCATGTGCATTAAGTATACTTTAGTCTTTTATCCATAACTTTTTCTCTAGTTATCCAAATGAGATGATTCTTAATTTGGATTAAACTAGAGGCATATAGCTACATTTTACATGGAGACATTGAATTTCAATACTATGCCTAAGATTCTCAATATCTGACATGAAATTGAAAAACTGGGTATGCTTCTGTGAAAGTTCACCGTGACAAACTTGAAGGATTTGGCTAGGATTCCTCTCAGGTAATGTTCATCGCGGCCAACTCTTGGTTTCACTGCAATAAACTTGGGAGATTTTTGTGAGAATTTCTCTTAGGAGGAGTTTGCCGCGACGAGCTTATGGCTTTACCACGATGAACTTTTCTCTGCATTGAACATGCTTTGGTATTTTGATGATGTCTTATTTTGTATTTATCAAAAAGGAATGATTTTTGATTTGGCGTAAACTAGAGACATAGGGTACATATTTTCTGATGAAATCAAGTTTTAATTCAGTCTCTAAGAATTAAAATTTCTAGATGGAACGTGAGCACAGAATATTGTTTCAGTATAAGAATAATCCGAAAATGTTTAGGGCATAACTTTCAAATTACTAAACCAAATTGAATGATTTTAGTGTCATTAGAAACTTAATACAATGGGGAACATTTTTCTATAAGAAAGTGTTATCAAATTTCTTTATTTACCTGATCATAATGATCATGAGAAATTGACCCAAATGCCTGAAATTTTTGGAAGAGTTTGAGTATTTTGGATTTTATCCTAGCAACTATGCTACATTTGGGTTCTCAATGTGTACTCCTATTGAATGCAATTTTTTTCAATGTTAAAGGTAATCAAGAAAGGCAAGAGGAGAAAAAGGAGAGGCACCTATAAGCAAGTTTTAAGCAAGGAATCAAGGTGGGTTTCATGTTTATAATTGAGTAAATAAGCCATTAATGTTTCTTACAAATAAATGGAATTTAATGCTTTCAACTACTACATAAATGTGAATTTATTTCTCTTTAAATGTTTTGAGAAATTGCTATATGTTTGATATATGAATTGTGTTGAAAATTTATGGAAAGAATGTGAAAATGGTTTTTCTTTGAAAAGATGTTATGTTTATAATATCATGTTTTGAAAATGTGCCATTATGGGTGACACGTTTACTATATGTGAAATGTATGATTATATGGGTTTGTGGTAGTTCGTTTTGATATGTCAAGTGCGCTTTGACTTTATTAAAGGCTTCTCTTACCTGCTCGCTAGTGGCACGGAACTCCTTTATGGACTCCCTTATGTTTACTACGCAAAACCACTATGCATAATTACAATAGTATGTTCTGTTTACGACTACATAAGACCATTATGTAGAAATGGGTTAGTACGTTCTATTTATGGACCTACCCAAACCATTTCTAATGTGATTGTATTTTTAGAATGTGTTGACAAGTTTGATGAATGCATGACTTATGTTGCTTATGAATTGTTTGATAATGTGAGAATTTTAGAACTACATGTTTTATGGTTTCGATGCAAAGTGATTATGACATTGAGCATTTTTAATAGTTTTTCTTGTTTTCGATTATAAACATGTTACCCACAAGCTTTTAAGCTCATCCCCATTCCTTCCTATCTCCAGGTGATGAGTAAGAGATCGAGTGAAAGAGAGTCAAGGCATCACTCTGATTATACACATTTTTGTATTTTAAGCTAGATTTTGTAAACACAAGGCTTTAGTCGCATTTAAAGTATTATTTGTTCAAGTATCTTTTGTATTTTGGGATTTTGATAAATAATGTATTGTGGCTCAAAATGCTCATTAAAGTTTTTTAAACTCTTATCTTTTGAGGTTAATGATATACAGTTATGTTTGTTCATGAAATTCAAAGTTTTCGCATTTCAATTTCAAGCATTTCATAGGAAGTTTCTTGGGTTAATGTTTGCATCTATTTTGGTTTGAGAGGTTAAGGGTTATGGTAATTGTATGTGCAAAAATTTTAGTGTTTATTGTTGGGACTAGTTGTGAATTTGAAGGTTTCATCGTGGCAAAGCCAAACTTAGTCGCGACGAACCTTTCCCAAAGAGTAGTCTAAGGGATATTTAGAAATTTTGCTGCGGTGAAGTAATGACTTTCGTCACGGCATATTTTTCTCGACAAGAGTTTATACATGATTTAGTATCTTTGCCTCGACGTATTTTTCTTGAAGGGTGTTTGGGTTTGATCTGGGAACTTTGCCGCCTCAAAGCCAAGCATTCGCTGCGGTGTATTTTCCCAAAGGGTCCTGTTGCTCGACATGGACACTTCACCATGGTGAAGCCAAACCTTGGCAATGGTGAACCCGCCATGCTGCCTGCAAAATTTCTTTTATTTTTTTCTTGAATTTCTTATACCTTCCTCTTGTATGACTTTCACCCGATCGTCCCAAATTGTCACCTTGGGACTAGTAATGAAACCCAGGCCCTAACATACATAAGGAAGGGAATAGGTAAGATGTGAGAACCTAAAATGGATTTTAAGAAAACATTCGATTATGTTGATTGGAACTTTCAATTCCAAGCTATAGAAGTTATATGTTTCTTTGGAAAATTTATTTAGTGGATTAGTAAGTGTACATCTACCTTATATTCAGTGTCCTTGTGAATGGTGAAGTAACTCAACCATTCAAAGGGGAAAGAGGAGTTGGAAAAGGTGAACATTATCCTTTTATCTATTCTTAATCTGTATGGCGGTGCTCATCCAACTCACTGCCTATAACATAAACTAGGCACTAAGATTCAAGTATCACAGGAAGTGTAGTAAATTGAAATTGTTAAACTATACTTTTGTAGATGACTCGTTATTTTGTAAGGATGATGTTTTCTTTTCAAATCAATAATCAATACCATTAATTAGTTCAACAACCTATTATAGATTGAAGCTAATTTTGAGAAAGCATTATGTTATTATCCAAGGATGTTGAACATCTAAGGCAGGAGATGAAAAACATAAATCAAATGAAGGCTACTAATCCTCTTTTTACCAACCTGGGAGTGTCAATCACCACTTACAGGCCTTCATATAAGGATTGCAAACTAGTCATTGAGCAAATTGAGAGGAAACCCATAACCTAGTGTAAGAAGAACTTTGGTTATACAGGAAAAGCTCTATTGATTAAATATATATTGTGTAACCTTTATAATTATTGGATTCCTCACCTAATTCTCCCAAAGAAACTTGAAAAGGATATAGAGAAGATGTTAAAGAATTTTGAAATTACTAATTGACAAGGAGAATTTGATGGTGGAATGGATACGTATTAATAATTTGTAAGAAGAAAATTTCTAGGAAGTGAAGGTTAGTTGAAAGGCATCATGGAACCAGTATAATATTTTGAATATTAGAGCTATTTTAGAACCAAACATTAAACGTATAATTGGCAATAGCAAAAACTAAGTCAATAAATATTGATGATTAGTCTACTAAGGGTCCTTTGTATATAGAACCTAAATTGTTTCACTTGAGATATATTATAAAGCTAGAAGCTAAGGTTACTTAATTAATAGTAAATCAGCAATGAAGCTTTAAGTTATGGGGTTTGAGAAACTAGTTGAAGATGCTCCTGATTATAAATTAAGAGCCAACAATGAATACAAAACAATATGGATGACCCACAAATCTAACAAATTCACTAACTTCTCCATAAGGAATATCTTCATATATCCTAGGCAAGATGTTGACTACATAAAATGATTTGGCTACTTGAGAAATGCCCTAGGTTTGCATATATCACTTGGTTGGCACTCAAGAATAGATTACAAAAATGGAAAGAGTCAAATGTACCTCCCCTATAAACCCTACATGCATTTGTTCCCTAAACAATAGGAGACCATATATGACAAACACCTTATGGTAGCACTCAATATAGTTGTATATGAGGTACAAAAGGAAAGGAACATGAAGAAGTTCAAGCTAGAGTGTAAGGCCCCAAATTATATCCTAGTTGAAATGTCACAAGTTTATGAAAGTAAATGTGATAGTTGTTGAAATTGTGATATCATTCTGAATTGTATATGTTTTGAATTTTTGGTTAAATGGATCATACTTAGTAACTTGGAATTAATTGATACCATTAGAAAATTGAAGTACTAAAATGTGCAATTAGACTAGGAAAATGCCAAATGGCAAGACAAGTTGGTACATGGAAATTTGACTAACTAAGCCTATTCATTTAGTGACATTTGGCATAAGTAAATAAGGGACAAATGGCAATATAATTGAATGACATTTGGCAGCATTGATTAAGTGACAAATGGCTTAATAGAAACGTGACATATGGTAGCTTAAATGGTGGATAATTGGCTCATTTTATATATGACATGTGGGTTATTCCATTGAAGGATATGTGGTTTATGTCTTTGTGTGATAAGGGTCCCTAGAGTATGGACATTAATTTTATACATGGAATGGCCTTATGCATTGGCTAATTTCTGCTGTAACCCATCCTTCTCTTTTCTCATTCACAACCGAAACACCATACTCTTCTGATCTTGAGTTTTTGGCTTATGTTATGCTTAATTACCATATCAAGGTGCTCCATCAAGGAAGTTAGACCTCATCATCTTCTATGTTATTGTTTTCTTGGTGTTAAAAACGTCCTAGTTTCACTTGGATTTTGGAATTGTGCTTGTTGCTTGGATGACTAGTTTGGCTAGTTCTTTGAAGTTAAATAGGTAAAGGAATTCTAAACTTGATAGCATATATTAATACAAGTTTTATGATAATTGAATTGGCATGAAATATATGTTATGATGTTAATAATTGAGTGCTAGAAAATGATACTTGTTTGACAAATTCTGTTTTGGTTTTGATATATAAAAGATAATGATTTGCGAGTTGTCTAATGAATGTTTGTTTGAATTTGGTTTGGATATGAATTTGATAAGGGATTAAAGCATGAACAATGTACAATTGAAGTGAAATTGATGAATTTTGGTGAAGGGGTATTGGATGGAGTATGAAGGAGAAAATTTTGGAAGCAAAATGAAGGTTGTGGGTGAGTGAACCTTCAATTCACTCATCACACGATCATGGGATTTATATGGCTCATTCCCATGGTCACAGAAAGTACTTAAGAAGGAGAAAAGGCTGGTTTTGGGCAATTGTTGGACTATATAAGTTTAAGATACTTTATAATGGTTTAACTGGGCTTAATTAAGGTGCAAAAGGAACCTAGTTTGATGTGAAATAAGATATTTAAAGGTTGAATAAATTTTTAATTTTTAATTGAAGTAATAACTTAAGGAAGGTGTTATTAGATAACAAACTATCTAATTTGGAACTTAAAAATTATTAAAGAAATGAAGTATACTAATGAACAGAAATGTGATTTAAATGATATAAGTGATGTGTTAGTTACGAATGTTTATGAATTGGAAACTTAGGTGAGTGTATGTAAAGTGTAATTACTTAATGTATCCATTGGTGCATCATTGCAAATGCTTATGTTTATAAGGCATGATGAGTTTGATCAAATGGAATGAATATGTTCAAGTTGAGAAAAGTGGAATAGAGTCGTACGTTTGGTAATATATCTTTTACATGAGAATTCTGAAATATGACATATTTTGTTTTAAAAACCGCCAAGTCTTAGTCATGAGTAAATAGGCATACCTAGAAGGGTCTACAGCTGCTCCTGTAATTTGACACTAAGATGTCCCCTAATGATTGACACTACGGTATCCCCTAATTATAGACATTATGGTGTCCCCTAATTTTAAGACATAAGTCTCCTATGTTATGTGATACCAATCATGGTATCTTCTGTTCTAGTCCCGTTACCTACTTATATAAAAGGATTGGCAAGCTAACTTGTTTTGTATTATGATACATGTTTATTTTTTTTATAAACAAGTTATGTTTCGAAACAAAATAAGTTCTGATTTGATACAAGACATATTCTGATATGATACAAGTGATATTCTGATATGAAAGAATTGCACCCTGTTCTGATACTTGTACATTCTATTATAATGTTTATATATCTTATTCTATGTTCATGAATCATATTTTGTTCTGAGACGCACAACGTTTGAATTGCTATGTAATATGCACAATTAAAGATTGATGGTGATATGAGTTGATTATGTACATATGAGCCGCAATAACAAACACGCAAGCATAAATAGATTAACTTAGGTTATGTCGTCTTTAGTGATACATAACCACTAGTTCGTTACCTATGAATCAAAATCAATAGCAATAAATTTGCATATCAATGATCTAGAAGGACTAAATGAAACAAACATAAATTATAAAAATTAGTCTCATAATAACACAATCGATTCCATATAAGAGTAATAATAATGTTTATTATAATGAATTAACAGGTAAACAAGGTTTAGGCTTCAACATCCCTTTGACCTAGAAGAAATAGATCTAGTCTTACATAGTTCTTGAAAACACATGTCCAAAAGAGAGGAAAGAAAGTCAAAATCTGATTATGTGCTGCCTCCTCAATAGGAAAATAAGAGCTTTAAATAGCTTAAGGTTTTATAATAAATTAAGAAAACTAGAAGTCCTAAAATAATCCTACCAAAATATAATAAACCAGGAAAATAAATAAAATAATAATCACAAAGAAGTTAGGGAACCATTTAGCTGTACATTTCATGCCTTGATTCTCTAGAAGCTTCCAAAATAAATACCATCCATATTCATCAAATCTTTTATTATGGAAACTTGAGATAATAGTAGTTTGAAGCAAGAATTAAACCTTATTACTTTCTGATTATAAAAGACTTAAAACATAAAAGTTGTATCTCTCTTTTTAGGCTTTCTAGAAAAACTTAAAAGTCTTAAGTTAGAGTTTCGATAAGAAAGTCAAGATTAGAAAATTGAACAGCAAAAAACTTTCAATACTGGGAAATTAAGATCATTTTGCTTCTTTAACCTCAATTTGCTAACAAAGTCAAAATATAAACCAACCTGAACATCTTAGAAACAAAATAAGTGTTAAAAACCTATAATTAAAAAATAAATAAATATTCAATTAAACAATTATCAATATGATAATTATAAGCTTTTCTTATGTGAAGATGAGGCCCGACTCATTACAAGGCATGATATTTTCATGAAAAATGTGGCCTACGGTGATTTTGAGAAAATTTCATGTTTCTTTTCTTATCATTAGTTACATGATGATAATGGATTTATTTAATGCTATTTTGATGATAAAAACACTTATATGAATAAAAAATTTTGTATGCTCTTTTAGTGAAAATTGTGCATATTATCCTTTATAAATCATATTTACTAAGTCTAGGTTGTGATAGTACATAAATCCATATGATTTCCCTTATCTGGGGACCCAAAAAATGATGCAGCATTTATTTTAGTGTATATTTAAATGATTCATTCTACACATTTGATGATTGACAAATGATTATTTAACTATATTTCTATACTCATTTTTACTATGTTTTGCTTGACATTTAATGGTTTAATAGTATTTTTGGCACTTAATTCACTACATATGTGTCTGTAAGTGATAATTGCCCTCTTAGGCCGAAAGGAGAAGAATTTAGATGAAATCGTGACATAAAACTAAAATTGAAGCAATTTGGAGATACACGATCATATACAATGACCTTCTAAGTCACTATAAACGTGTGGAAATTTGATATGTCTTTAGCTATGTATGTTTCCTATGTAAGTCTTTATGCCTATGTAAAATCATGAATTTAACTAATTTTGGAGATATACGGTCACATACATGACCGTGTAAGTGACCATGTATATCCTAGAAACCCTAGTTTTTACTATAAAAGGACGTTATCAAAGGAAAGTTTCAAAACATTTTTTAGTTGTAAGAAACATAAAGAAGAGACAATTCATAACAGAGGACAAGAAAAACCCAAAAATTACATTACAAGATCCAATAGATAGCATCATTAAATCTAAATTGCAATGGGGGATTCAGAATATAATTTCTTTGACTTCTATTTATTCTTCTAAATATTTGTTACCAGTTTTGTTTCTATGGGTAGGAACTAACTTGTTTAGTGCCTAGGTGTGATAAAACTAAGTTGTGATAACAATATGATTTAAGCTTTTATTCAATGTAATTTTATTGACTGATTCATTGTGATTCAATTATATCTTATATTCTTAATCTAATATATCTCAACTATCAGTTCACTATCTAATTGCGTATGATTAATATTGAAAAATACTTTTGTGTGACTATTTTAATTGGAAGGAGTTGCATGTAAACCTAAAGATATGTTGTAACAACCAGTATCTGATTTACCCGTTACACTGGAAAAAAATCGGTGTGAATTATAATTTTTGGTGAAATTGAATTAATGATGCTTGACACCTTTTCGGTGGTCACAAGAAATTGTACGGGTAGATTTTAAAGAACCAGTACAAGAGGGGCATTTTTGCAAATAATGAACAAAGAGGCTTAAAAAAGAAGCTAACTACAAATAAGACAAAAACTTGTCTTCCTCTTCCTCCCTCACTTACGAAAATTCACCATGGATGCTTTCTTTCAAGGTTTTCAAGCTTTTGTTCAGTCAATACAAAACGGTAAGCCTGGATCCCGACACTTGATTCTATCGATTGGAATTTAGTTTCTCCCTTTTTTTCATGGCTATGAAACCCATTGGATGAAATTTATGGGTTTGATGGTTTTGATTATGGATTCTTATTCTTTGATGTCTAATGACAAATTAACATGATGAAAATTTCATTTTTACGGTGATTTGGGGCCAAATCAAAACCTAGGGTTTTAGAGTGCAAGCTGCCAAGGGATACAAATCGTAGGTCCTCTTTATACATTTTATTTAAGCTATTTGACGTGTGAATTTGCAGAAACTCAAAACTTAGAAGTTGTAGATACAAATGTCTACTGTATTCCTGAATTTTATCACGAATTTAGGGTGAGCGAAACAAATGAGATAGGTCCCGAATTGAAACTGGTTCAGAATATCAGTGGGATTGAAACACAAAATGAAAGTTAATTGTTTGAGGACTTTAGAGTCAGAATTGGATGATGAGTTCTTATTATCAATGCTCAAAAATGTGTCATCTGAGTGCTTTATAAAGGGAATTTTAATTGGATGAGTATCCTATGAGATATGGCTAAATAAGTGAAGGGTGTTACTGACCTTAGCGACACAGAAGAGAACAGAAAAAGGACAGCTTTATAAAAATCACAATAAATACAAATTTCATCATTTTTGATCCATCTTTGGATATGTGATAGCCATATGAGTCTATTGAAAATGGAGATTTGAATCACCTTAATTGGATGAGAAATGAATA
>JAOSBK010000001.1:20533436-20550525 GCA_027568895.1 Erythroxylum shatona | reverse complement strand
AAGATTGTAAGTCAATTTATACCTCTCTTCCTGTTAATTTCAAGTTATCCTCAAGTATGAGTCCTAGCAATGAAGAAAAGAGGATGGAGATGTCTCAAGTACTGTATGCATCAGCAGTGGTGAGCTTAATGTTCGCTATGATTTGTACAAGACCAGACATTGCACATATACTAGGATTTGTTAGTAGATACATGGCGAATCCTGGTTGAGAGCATTGGAATACTGTCAAGAGGATTCTTAGTTATATTAAAGGAATCTCAAATGTTGCATTATGTTATGAAGGATTAGATTTTACTCTCAAAAGATATGTTGATGTTGATTATGCAGCTGATCTTGATAAAAGTAAGTCCACTATAGCATATGTGTTTACACTAGCTAAAGGAGCTATGAGATGGGTTTCAAAACTACGATCAGTTGTGGCTATGTCAACAACAGATACAGAATATGTAGCAGCTACACAAGCTAGTAAAGAAGCAGTGTGGTTAAAGATGTTGATGGAAGAGCTTGGGAATAAACAAGAGAATATTACTCTATATTGTGACAGTCAGAGTGCTTTATATCTTGCCAAGAATCCAGCATTTTATTCAAAGAAAAAACACATCCGAGTTCAATATCACTTCATTCGTGATAAAGTGGAAGAAGGAACAGTGGACATGCAGAAAATTTATACAGTGGATAACCTGACAGATTTTATGACAAAAAGTAATCAATGGTGACAAGTTTATATGGTGCCAATCCTCGTGTAGCCTGAAAGAGACGTAAGCAACATGAAACGGCAAGGTAGAAAGAATAGTATGAAGATCTAATTGACACGCACTCAAATCTTCAAGTGGGAGAATTGTCAAACTTGGTTGGCATGGTAGGCACCAAAATTTGATGCCAACCACTCCTAATAAAACAAGAAAGATGGTTGGCCAACTTGGCCAACCATATCTTCATTATCCTGCCTATAAATAGGCAGGAGATGAACAAAGAGAGGAGAAGCAAGCAACCAGCAGAGAAAAAGAGAGAGTGAGGTGAGAGAGAAAAGATAGAGAAAGAGAGATACAAAAATATTCTATATATTTTTGGGTCTAGTTTTTCCTTGTAATTCTCTAGTTTTTCTCAGTAGTAAACGTCTTCTATCCTTGCCCGTAGTTTTTACCCTAATTTGGGGGTTTGTCACGTACAATCTGTGTGTTCATTACTATTTTTAGTCCTATTTAGCTGCGAACCTACTCTAATCTAGTTTATTTTCAAAACAATTACCGACTTTATCGTTTAGACTACTCACCACCTACAAGAACCATTGCTCACGCGGCTCTAATCTCAATGCCAGTTCAATTACCGACTTTCGATTGGTCAATTTCAAATTTTGATCTACCTTTCATGGCTTTTCACAGTTAGTCTTCACAATTTCAAGGGAACATTAATGTTGGATTGTTTAGGAAATTTCCTTCGAGCTTCCATGAATCACATATTTAATATACATTTAATTTTTACATATTTAAAATAAATAATTTAAAAATAAATTCAATATATAAATTCTTTAAATTTTAATATATTTTTCTCCTTTCAAAAGAATAACGACCCTGTTTGGCAATCAGCTGATTACATTAGCTGATAACTGATTCTATCAACTGATAGCTGATTCTATCAACTGATTTGACCACCAGATTGCATTAGCTATTTGGTAGAGATGTTTAGTAAAATTAGTTGTTTAGTATTAGTTGTTTATGTATAAAATGACTTATGAGAACACGACTTTAAAAAAATTGTAAGGATATGAATATTATATATTTTAGTATTTTGTTAGATATTCTTAGTAAAGAATAATAAATAATTTAATGAATTAATAAATTACAGTTAAATAAATTTTTTAATGTAATCAAAATTTAATATATTTTTGTTTATGATTTATAATTTTTGAATTATTAAAATAAATAATAAATGTTTAAATGTTTAAATTAATTAAGACATGGAAAAAATTTCAAATTAATTATTATTATTAGTTGTTGGATGATGAATATGAGTGGTGTTTGAGTCTTTTGAAACAAATGGCTGCATTCTATAATTTATAAATTAACTAATTAATTTTAATTAATTAATTAAATTTTAAATTTTAAATTTTAAATTTTTTACCTTAAATTTTTTATTTTAAAAATTAATAAAAATAAAAATTATTTTGTTTTTATTTTTATCATTTTTATTTTATTTTTATAAAATTAATAATAGCATAATTAAAATTAAAATTTAATTTAATTTTTTTATTATAATAATAAGTAAAATAAAAATAAAAAAAACAACACAAGTGCATTACCGTGCAAGTGTGATCAGTCCCCCCAGTAGTCATAGGGATTAATCACTCCATGACTACTGTAGGTTTTATGGTCATTGCAAACAACTATTTTAGTTGTTTGCTTAAAAACGCTCCCATATGAGCTGGTTGGGTTAGCTGATTCAACCCAACCAGTTGTTTTATGAAAAGCTCCAGCCAACTCAACTAACTCATAACCAAACACTAAAATAACTTTTTAATATAGTCAAACCTCTCAAAATGGGTCAATCAGGCTGGAGCTTTTCATAAAACAACTGATTGGGTTGAATCAACCAACCCAACTAGCTCATAACTAAACACTAAAACAACTTTTTAATATAGTCAAACCTCTAAAAATGGGTCAATTAGTTGAAAAATAGCTTATCAATTGTTTACCAAACGAAGTCAACATCTCCAAACCTTTCGATTTTATTTATTATAAAAATTATTCCTATATTAAAAGAAAAATAATTTAGTCTACTATCATACAAAAGACATTTAAATTATGAAATGTCAATTATATTCCAACTGCAAATAATACTAATTATTATTATGAACAATACAATTATAATCATGATTATATTTACAATAAAGAAACCACATTTACAATATAATGCAACTTAAACCCAAACATGATAAGATGAATTTAAGGCCATGCCTAATTGAAAGATGATCGGGCTTTGACTTGATAGTCCAACTTTTATATAATCAAAATTTGAGTTAAATTAATGTTATTTTAATTAGTTATTTTTATGAATGATGATAAGAAAAATTCAGTGAGTGAAGATGAGGAAGGTGACGATGACAATGATTGAGCATCGACAAAAACTTTGTTTTTAAATTTTAAATAGGTTAAGAGTTTTGCTTAAAATTTTGGAAAAATATTTTATTATATTTAAACATTTATTTATTTTATTTTTCATTTTGACGAAATTTCAATGTTATGTTTAGCAAATATCTATTGATGTTGGCCCTCGGATTTTTTTCTTTAGTTAAGCATGAGTTAAATGAATTAGGGGGTTTTGATAGATTTATATTTTGGGATTTTAATTGTTATATCTATATTAGTAGGATTTATTTCATTAGATTGAAGTAGTAAGAATGTTCAATGGTATTTTTGGAAGATCATTTAAGGATAAAGAGTCATAAGGCGTGAAGGAAGGGCAAAATGGACATTTTAGACTCATTAAGGGTATAAGTGGAAGAACAAATGTTTTTCTTGCATTTTGAAGAAGAGAAGAATGTGAGTGAGGGGAAGAAAAGAAAAAGACAAAGAGAATGACAGAAAAGAAGAGAAAGCTAAGCTAGGATTTCAATTTTCTTAGCTTTCAAGAGAGATCTTGAAAAGTTTGAAGATCTAGAAGCTAAACAAGTAAGTATAAGCATTAAACCTTCTTGATTTGTTCAATGAAGAATATTTGGTGATAGTTAGAAGTGAAATGAAAGTAAAATGAAGTGAATATGTGTAAGAAGTTGATGATGAATGTGTATATATGCGTATGTTTTGTTATTACTATTCATGATCAATTATTGTTTATGGATGATGTTGAGTTGAAATGAAGTTGAGCATGACGAGGAAATGAAGTAGAAAAGATGTTTTAGGTACAAGATAGGTTATATGTAAAAGGTTGGAAGTTAAAAACTAGAAAATGTAGCAAAACATGTTCATTTCGTATGCTTTTGTGAAAGTTCGCCGCGACAAAGTTTCCTGCACAATTTAAACATGCTTCAGTATTTTAGGCATAACTTGCTCTGTAGTTATCCAAATGGAGTGATTTGTAATTTGGAGTAAACTAGAGACATATGGCTACAAATTGTTTGATGAAATTGAGTTTTAATTTTATCTCTAAGAATTTCAATTTTTTGATGGAAGTTCAGCACAGAATACTGTTTCAACATAAGAACAGTCTAAAAATGTCTAGGGTATAACTTCAGAATTCTAAACCAAATTGAATGATTTTGGTGTCATTACAAACTTAAGACAATGAGGAACATTTTTCTAGAGGAAATGTTATCAAATTTCTTCATTTATCTGATCAGAATGATCATAGAAAATTGACCCAAAGGTTTGGACTTTTGGAAGAGTTTGAGTGTTTAGAATTTATCTTAGTAAATATGCTATATATGGGTACTCAAATTGTATTCCTATTGAATAGAAATTTTTGTCATTGATAAAGGAAATCAAGGAAGGCAAGAAGATCAAAAGGAGAGGCACCTTTGAGCAAGGTTTAAGCAAGGATTTCTAAGGTAGGTTTCATGTTTATAATAGAGTGATTGAGCCATGAATGTTTGCTTTTAAAGCAAGAGAATAAAATGATTTCAAATTGCTTCATAATTGTTGCATTATTTCTTTTTAATAACTTGAGAAATTGTTATATGTTTGGTATATGAAATTGGTTGATAGAAATGCATGTGAAATTTCATGTTCATGAACAATTGTGTTTCTAAAATATGCCTTTATGGCAAAATGCTAAGAAAAATCATGTTTTCGAAATGTGCTATTTGGGCAATATGTTTACAAGATATGAAATACATAATTATGTGGGTTTGTGGTAGTTTCCTAAGATAAGTCAAGTGCATTTTGACTAAAAGCTTCTCTTGCCTATCCTCTAGTGGCATGGAGCTCCTTCACTCCCATAAGTTCACGGCTACGCAAGACCATTATGTGGGATTGTGATAGTATGTCCTGTTCACAGCTACACAGGACCATTATGTGGAAATGTGTTATACATTCTCTTTATGACCTACCTAAATCATTCTGATGTACTTATATGTTTATGATTTTGTGAACAAGTTGATGAATGTATAAATTATGTTGTTTGTGAATTGGATTACATGACAAGAATTTGACAAACTTGTGCTTTATAAATTCAATATGAATTTTCTATGACAAATGAATATTTTTAAGGTTTTGCTTGTTTCTCTGTTATAAATTTGCTACCCACGAGATTAGAGCTCACCTCCATTCCTTCCCATCTCTAGGTGATGAACAAGAGACCGAGTGAGTCAGAGAGTCAAGGCATGACTCTGAATTCTGCATGTTTTGTATTTTAAACTAAAATTTGTAAAAATAAGGCTTTAGTTTCATTTCAAAGATTATTAGTTCATGTAACTTTTGTATTTTGAGATTTTGAGACATCGATGTATTGTGGCTTAAAATGCCTATCAAGGCTTTGTAAAACTCTTTCCTTTTGAGGTTAATAAAATATGAGTTTGTGCATAGATGAGGTTGAGTTGAAATTAATTATACTTGAGGAAGTTATCGATTTATGATGATAAATTTTGAATACGAATTGTTGTTACATATAAGTGAGATGTGTTATGGAAAAGAAAAATAGGAATTTGTGAATGATTAGAATTAGTGGTAAGTAAGGAATCAAATGAGTAGAGATTAGAGAGATTTATGAAATAATATTGGTAGTTGAATTGTTACGAACTGATGTTAGCTAATGAGTTTTTTTTGAAATAACCTTGCAGGGTAATACACTTGCGTTATATGATTCTGGATAGTTGGACTCCAGAACTGGGGTCTAACATTTTGGTATCAGATCCCAGCTTTAGTATCTTACATGGGCATTTTTTGAAATATGTGTCAAGTTATATGCATTTTAGTTATTTCATAGCAGGCAGTAGCAATTGATCCCTAGTCTGAGTCGTATATGTATGAGTCACATGTATGAGCAATTGTTGAGAGTTTGAGCTAATAGAATTGGTGAGAAAAATGATACTATTTCATGATATGAGAAAATGAACGTTGTGGATAAATAGAAATGAGAAATGGTATATGGGTAAATATGATAGATAATGATTCAACGTATTTATACTAGGGGATGTATTATTGAATATGGCATCAATATTGTACTGTGGTGATATATCTTCCGAATGTGATATAGATGTGAATGTATTGTCCTAGATTGTTTAAGGAATATAAGGATATAAATGTAAATGATGAGATTAGAGTGTACTAGCAGAATGCAATGAAAACATAACTTTGTTATGATCTTAAGAGGAGGAAATTGGAACCGAAGTGGTTGTTTGATTAATGCGACAAAAGTTATGATATATCGTAAGAAGATATTAGTAGAATTGATGTTAAAATGTGTGCTAATGTAAGGAAAGATGAATTGTTTCTGAGAGTATCACCTTGGGATAGTGTGTTTAGATTAGGAAAAAGAATAAACTAAGCTTGAATTTTATTAGTCAACAAGAAGTTATTGAGAGTATGGGACCAGTAACTTATAAGTTGTATTATCAATAAAGATGTCTCCGATTCATAATATGTGGTATATGAGTATGCTAAGAAATATTGATATGATCTGAAAAAGATGTATTGTCGACACACAAAGTGAAAATTTTGAGTAATCTAAATTGTATTAGGGAAACAGTTAAGATAGTGTGATATCTAAATAAGTGAATGAAGGATTGATTGATTCCTTTGACTATAGTTAATTGAAAGAAACTCTTTGTGGAGAATATGAAGAGACATACCCTTGCCTCTTGATCAAGCAGATAAGAATTTCGATGACGAAATTTGTTAAAGGGGGAAGAAATGTAACATCCCATTCCTACACTAAGGGTTAGAACCTTAGATTTCTGAAATTGAGAAAATAGCAATGAAAGATTAGGAAAATGCATCTCGTGTTCATGCATGATGTTAGCATACACACACATGAATTTGATTAATCCACACAGTAAAATGACAGTACGTGCATTTATTGACATTCCAGGTATAACTGATCTATAAATGTGATTATATTTGGAATTGTGAATTATATGTGTTAGAAATTGATTTGGAGAGTATATTTATTGACTCATAATTTTTGGTGAAAATTTGAGAATTTTCTAGAATTTAAGGGTATTTTTGGATAAGGAAAAATGTCAAATGGCAGAGCAATTGATGAAAATAGTATAACTAAGAGTCAAATGACAGTGAAAATTTGTACGAATGACATTAAGATTTAATGTCATGTGTCATTGAAAATTTGGAAGAAAATTGGAGACAAATGGGCTAGTATATTAAAAGACCACAAAAGGACTATGATAAAGTGAAATATGGCAAATGACAAGTGACACTTGCCACACCACTTGTTTTAAATCAAAATATTCATTAAGTGAAAGACGCACCTTTGGTCTTTCACTTGCTATTGTCTCTTTTTTTTTAGCATCATTTCTTCATCTTCTTCATTTACTTTCTTCTTCACTCACGACATCCCACCCTTACCCTCTCATGTTGATGTTTGTTCAACTCTTTCACCTTGCTTCTTTAAGATTTATTGTCTCCTTCTTCTTATTGCAAAAAGACCTTCCACCTTAAAAATGTGAAGATCATGTATGATTGGAGTAGCTAGGGTTTCACGATGATTTGAAGGAGCTTTGGAGCTAAACATGTAAGTTAAACTTTATTCTTCATGTGTTGTTTTAAATGAAGCATATATGATGATAGTTTAGTGGTAAATGATCATGACAAAGGAGTTTAGTATATGTTAAAACGTTGGTGAAAAAATGAATGTATAAATATTGACGTTTTGTTTCACAAAAATGCTAAATAATGGGTTAGGAATTGTTTTATGGATGATTAGTATTGTAAATGGTGATCAATATACATTTGCAACGTGAATGAAGAACGAGTATACTCATGTTCTATGTTATGTATATGATGAGTAAGAAATTATGAGTTACACTAAACATGTTTTTAAGATGGATTGGTTGTAAAAATTATGTTTAATGAGTAGTAATTGAAGTAGAAAAGGTGATATTAGTATAAGATGTGTCAGGGAAAAATTTGAAATCAAAATTGGAAGATGATATGAAAAATGTGGCAGTAGTATGTTTACTGAGTATGCTTCAGTCTTTTACTATAACTTTTTCTCTAGTTATCAATATTAGATTATTCTTAATTTGGATTAAACTAGAGACATATGACTACATTTTTTATGGAGACATAAAATTTAAATTCTATCTCTAAGCGTATCAAAATTTGACATGAATTTGAAAAACTAGGTATACTTCTGTGAAAGTTTGTCTTGACAAACTCCTTGCTTCGCCACAGCAAACTTTGAAGGATTTGGCTATCATTCCCCTCAGGTAAAGTTCACCACGGCCAACTCTTGGTTTAGCAGCAGTGAACTTACGAGATTTTTGCTGGAATTCCTCTCAGGAGGAGTTCGCCGCGGTGAACTTTTCTCTGCACTAAACATGCTTCGATATTTTGACGATATCTTATTCTGTAGTTATCCAAATGGAATAATTTTTGATTTGGAGTAAACTAGAGACATAGGGATACAAATTGTCTGATGAAATTCAGTCTCTAAGAATTTTAATTTTTGGATGGAAGTTGAGCACAAAATATTATTTCAATATAAGAACAATTTGAAAATATTTGGGGTATAACTTTCAGATTACTAAACCAAATTGAATGATTTTGGTGTCATTAGAAACTTAAGACAGTGAGGAACATTTTTCTAGAAGAAAGTATTATCAAATTTCTTCATTTACCTAATCAAAATGATAATGAAAAATTGACCTAAAGGTTTGAAATTTATGGAAGAGTTTAAGAATTTTAGATTTTATCTTATTAAGTATGTTACGTTTGGGTTCTCAATGTGTACTCCTATTGAATGCGATTTTTGTCAATGTTAAAAGGAATTTAAAAAAAAGCAAGAGGAGAGGCACCTATAAGCTATTTTTAAGCAAGGAATCAAGGTGGGTTTCATGTTTATAATTGAGTAAATAAGCCATTAATGTTTCTTGCAAATAAATAGAATTTAATGCTTTCAACTACTTCATAAATGTGAATTTATTTCTCTTTAAGTGTTTTGAGAAATTGCTATATGTTTGGTATATGAATTGTGTTGATAATTTATGGAAAGAATGTGAAAATGGTTTTTCTTTGAATAGAAGTTATGTTTATGATATCATGTTTCGAAAATGTGCCATTATGGGCAACACGTTTACAAGATGTGAAATGCATGATTATGTGAGTTTGTAGTAGTCTATTCTGATATGTCAAGTACACTTTGACTTTATTAAAGGCTTCTCCTACTTGCCCGCTAGTGGCACAAAACTCCTTCATAAATTCCCTTATGTTTACGACTACGTAAAATTACTATACAGAATTGTGATGGTATGTTCTGTTTACAACTACATAAGACCATTATGTGGAAATGTGTTAGTACGTTTTGTTTACAGACCTACCCAAACCATTTCTAATGTGATTTTATGTTTAGAATGTGTTGACAAGTTTGATGAATGTATGACTTATGTTACTTATGAATTGTTTAATAATGTGAGAATCTTAGAACTATGTGTTGTATGGATTTTGATGTAAAGTGATTATGACATTGAGAATTTTTAATGGTTTTACTTATTTATGATTATAAACTTGTTACCCACGAGCTTTAAGCTCACCCCCCATTCCTTCCCATCTCCAGGGGAAAGAGATCGAGTGAACGAGAGTCAAGGCATCACTCCGATTATGCATATTTTTGTATTTTAAGCTAGATTTTGTAATCACAAGGCTTTAGTCACATTTCAAGTATTATTAGTTCAAGTATATTTTGTATTTTGAGATTTTGATACATTGATGTATTGTGGCTTGAAATGTCCATTAAAACTTTGTAAAACTCTTTCCTTTTGAGGTTAATGAAATATGAGTTTGTGTACAGATGAGGTTGAGTTGAAATTACGTATGCTTGAGGAAGTTATCAATTTGAGATGATAAATTTTGAATACGAATTATTATTACATATAATTGAGATATGTTATGGAAAAGAAAAATAGGAATTTGTGAAGGATGAGAATTAGTGGTAAGTAAGGAATCAAATGAGTGGAGATTAGAGAGTTTTATGAAATAATGTTGGTAGTTGAATTGTTATGAACCAATGTTGGCTAATGAGGGTTCTTTGAAATAACCCTACAAGATAATATGCTCACGTTATATGATTCCGGAGTTAGACTCCGGAAATAGGGTCCAACACCTTAATACACTGTTCCACTAAATTAATTCTATCAACTACCGCATAAAGTGCAAACAACTAAAAGTCTTTAAATAAAACGAAGACGCAAAGGAAACTCTAGTATATCATTGTCCAATTAGTGTATAACTAATTTTCTCTTTCTCAACACTTTCAAAAACTTCTCGATTGGGATGGGTGAGAGTTATTTAAGGTATTGACATGGATGTCCCTCTCTTCTGCTCCTTATTTGTCCGCACTCAATGGAGCTTATCCCAAGTAAGTCTCATCATTAAAAGCTCTTAGATTCTTAACATTTTAGGGCAAACTAACCTTATTCCCTAAATCTCCAGACATGGCTGACCAAAGGAGTGAGCAATGTGCTCTGAGGGAATCTCTCTCAAGCAGATATCTCGATTTGTTTTGTTCTTTTATGCTATTTTGATCTCATTGTAACTCAGCAATCTAACTGAGGGATAACTATGATGACAGCTGAGAAGGGAGAGTTACTTTGCTTTCAATAGGTGAGTCATGAACTCTTCTCCCATGTTTTTATTCGTAGAGGCATTATTTGTCATTTGTTTTATTGAATGAATGAGTTCTTAAATGTTGGAACAATAGATAGAAAGAACTTTGGTTATGCATTACTGAGAATTAGGAGCGGGGACTAGATTCTCCATGTGAGAGCTATTCCTCTGCTACAGTTGGAGTTCAACTGATTTGTAATCAGTTGTTCTCTTATGCTAGCTACGATAAGCTCAATAATAGAGGGTAGGGAAATAGACTTCTGTTCAGACCTTCTGTGGTTTCTCTTTTTCCGAATTTCTTAAGTGCACTCCAATAGAATGTCATAGAGTTTGTTTGAAATTGGATCAACAATACTTAGTCTTGAGATTTTTACCCAATTTTCTTTAAAGTAATCACACTCAAAGAAAAGATGGTCTCTAGTCTCTTCCTTTAGATTACATAGAATGCACATCTTTGAGGAGGGTAAGAATTGTAGCCTATCCATTATACTAAGTATGTTTAACATTGCTAGCCAAAGTAGAAAACTAATTTTAGGTCTAGGAACCTTGTTCTAAACCATAAAGTACCATTCCTCTCTATTAAATATCCCCTCCCTCAATTTCTTAGCTTCCTTTAGCATTACTTTTAAAACTGGAATCCCTTTCCATAAATAAGTATCCTTTTTTCTGAGACTTATGAATAGTGGCATGGACAGAAGTCTAGCTTCATCAATTGATAGTGACTAGCTTCTATTTGTAATAATTTCTTTGAGCTTAGTATTTATAGGAAACCTTACTAGTAGGGTTCTCGCCATCTGATTTTGAAATAATGCACCTTGCCCAGTCCAATTATTATACCATAGGAAAAATCTTTCTCAAGCCCCTATTTGACAAGAGATATTTTGTTGTACTTTATCCTTTATTTTTAGAATTTGGTTAAAGAACCAAGTATAACTATTTGTGGGTCTTAGAGCCCAAAATCTCCCATCTTTCAATATGTAAATGTGAATCCATTTGATCCATATTGACTGCTTATCACTAAGAATTCTCCAAATTCTCTTAGTTATAAGTAATCTGTTCTTCTTGGTTATTGACTTCAGTCCCAATCCCCCCTCTTCTTTTGGTTGACAAATACTCTTCTAACTAGCTTTTGCTTCCCTTGCTCACCATTCCTATTCCTCTATAGGAACTGTTTCATCATTCTTTCAATTGTTTTGGTAAGCCCCTTGGAAAGAAATAGATAGGAACACCAGTAAGTATGCATTGATGATATAACCAACTTTAAGAGTTGAAGTTTCCCTCCATAGGATAGGGCTCTATTTGTCCATGAACTCAATCTTTCTAAATGTTTTCAATTAGAGGAATACATTCACAAAACTTTAGTCTTCTTAATGATATTGGAATTCCCAAATAAAGGAGAGGAGGCTCCTTTAATTCCATTCTCGTTACTAGTGTCGATATATTTGATAGGTGAGAAGCACTTTTTGAAAGCATGAAGTAACTCTTTTGAAGATTAATACTCAATCCTGACATCTCTTTGAAAGAATTAAGATTGCTTATCAATAGAGAGATTGAGTGGAAATTCACCTTGCTTAGGAGTATGAGATCATCTGCAAAGCATAAGCTAGTTAGCGAAATCTTCTTACATTTGGAATGGTATTTGAAACTTGGGTCCTCAAACGATTTATACTTCATCATTTGGGTAAGAACCTCCATGCAAATTAGCAATAGGTAAGGTGACAGAGGATCCCCTTGTCTAAGTCCTTTTTTTCCTCTAAACATCTCCATAGGGCTCCCAATCATTAAAATTTCAAAGGATGTAGTAGTAATGCATTCCCAAATTCACCTTAAGAACCTATAAGGAAATTCCATAACCTCCATAATTTGTAGCAAAAAACTTTAATTCACACTATCAACTTTTCCTGTGATTATACCCTTTGAATAACTCCTGCACTATAAGAATAGTATCCCTAATATCCCTATTCTTCATAAATGCTCCTTGATTTTCACTGATGAGAGACCGGAGTGCCTCCTTTAACATGTTTTCCAAGGTCTTTGCAATGATCTTATAGAGAAAGTTTGTGTAAGAAGTAGATCTAAATTCATTCCAATAGGAAGGATTTGAGTTTTTTGGGATTAGACAGAGAAAAGTCTGGTTAATCTCCCTTAGCATTACCCCTTTTTGGAAGAACTCAAGTACTATCTCCTTTACTAACACCCCCCCCCCCCCTACACACACACACACAGAGTACTCCAAGTTTTTTTTATAAAAGAAACCATTCAAGCCATCAGGGTCCAATGCTTTAGAACCATTCATATCAAACACCACCCTCTCTATTTCTTGGTCTGTTACAGGCCTATTTAACAAGGAAATCATATGTTCAGGAATTCTTGTTATGACAAACTTCCTAAGGTCATCTCCTATGTTAGGAGAGGAAGCTACTGTGCCTAGAAGATTCTTGTAAAAAAAGATTGCTTCCTTAGTTAATCCTTCTTATCCAGCCACAACCTCTCCATCTTTAGTTATAATAGAGGTAATTGTGTTCACATAATTCCTAGCTTGCACTAAGTTAAAGAATAATTTAGTACATCTATCTCTATCCTTTACCCAGTTAACTCTAGATCTCTGCTTCAATATTGAGCTTTGGTTATCCACTAGTTGCAAATATTCCGTTAAAGCTTCCTTTTTAGCCGAAGCTAGTGAAACACCTGTAGGATTATCTTCCAATAAAGTTTGGATAGCCGATAATTAATCTCTAGCCTTATTAATTTCCTTCGAGAGATTTTATCCTCTTTTTAAATCGAGGGGTTTTGGTTTTTGCTTGATAGACTTAAGCTTTTGGAGGCAAATGTACTGTTTTGTCCCAAAACAATCATACTCCATCCCCTTCAATATAGCCTCATGAAATTGTTAAATCTAAAAGGATGAAAGATTCTAATATAATTGAACAAATTGTCAATCCTTATAAGAGTATGGTCAGAAATACCAGGGTCTATAAATTTTTTTGTACTTCCCGAAAAGGAATTAAGCCAATCCACATTTACTAAAGCCCTATCCAACTTTTTCCTGATATGCTAAGTAGAATTGTGTTTGTTAGACCATGTGAATTTATGGCCTTTGGATTTCAAATCTGTAAGTTCTACCTCTTGCGTACAATCATACATATTTGAAGAATAATTGTGTAAGTTGCAATTACCTTCTGCTTCGGATCTGAATAATGTGGTGTTAAAGTCACCACACACTAACTATGGAGAATTTATCGAGGCCTTTAATCGTCTGATATAATTCCAAAGTTTAGTCCTTTGAAATCCAAGGTTAAGATCATATAGAAAAGTAGCTAAAACGCTAGAGTTTTCCATCTTGAAGTAGATCTTAGTGTGAATAAACTGCTGATTTGCTTTGAGAACTTTCAGCTCCAACGAATCACCATTATAAGCAATAATAATCCTACCATATGCATGGCTTTGGTAGTTTGATAATAACTGTTATTTCCTACCCAAACAACATAGCTTGTTCAAATTTATTTCCCTAATTTTAGTTTCCAAAAGACAAAAAACCTGAGGCTTCTCCTTCAGGACAAAATACCTTATAGCTTTAAGCTTGGAACGGTTAATTATTCCACGTACATTCCATACTATCACAGTCATCGAAGATTGCTCTTACCCTTTGAGCCTTTCCTACTACTCCTGTTACTTTTCCTAGAAGTCACCTGTTCAAAATGCTCCTCTTGAGTTCCACCTTTCGGTAGTTCAGCCTTTTGAAAGCTGTGTTCATTCTGTTAGGTATTAGAGACTCCTTCTTCTTGATTTCTATCACAAGTTTCCAATCCATTCACCTCCTTATCTATTTGAGCATTATTTTGTTCAATCAAAGAAATCAAATATGATCCTCCTTTTTTTGTCTAAATCTAGACAATTTCTTTCTTAACAATTTCCCCTAATTTTAAGAGAATATTTTTCTAACTGACTTGGTTTACAATTTTCAGCATCATGTTCATCCTTCTCATCCTCTTTCTTTCCTTCAGAATCACACTTTTCTATACCCATCACCTCCCAAAAGTCTCCTCTAATGAAGATTTTTGCAGTAGGTTTCCATTCTTTACCTTGAGCTTTAATTGACGGTTTCCATTGGTATGTAACCATAACTCTATCCTCTCTAAGAGAATGCTCATTTCCCGACCTTAATATAGGAATGCAATCCTTCATTTCTTTGGAAATATCCATACTCTCACATAATTTGGCAAACCCGACCCTTTTCCTCAATACTTTGTTCTCATCCATACATATAGGTTTTCCCAAATAACTAACTAGCATACTCAAGCCTTTGGTAGTCCAACATTTTAAAGGAATGCTTTGAATGTTTACCCATAAGGGAATGTTTTCATCGTAATTTTTTTTAGTTCCATTCTCAGTTGCTAAGTTTAAAGAAATAGGGAAAGTTGTGAAATATGTCACGGACCTTCTTCAATTATTTTTTAGGCTTTTGATTTTGAAGAGAAAGTGAAAATAATGTTATCCTCCTTAGTGAGCATTAATTCCATTAAACCTCTTCTTTTCTCATTCATCTAAGACCAAACTTGTATTATTAGAAATGCAGGTCTTTTGTCCACGAAAAAGCCAACTAGGGTAGACTCCCATGTTTTAGCTCCTTCCTATAGAATTTCTAGGATAGGAGCCACCATTAGTTTCCCTTCAACCTCCACTAGAGGATTGAAAACCAAAGGAGAATCAGAATTATCTCCCACAACTTGTTTTCATGTCTTCCTAGCTCTTATAGTAGAGACTCCTTCTGTTGGATCTATTTTCTTAGGGGGGAAGCTTTGAAGTTGAAGGTGAGGTATTTTTAGAGAGGGGTAGGAGGAAGAATGGGCTTAAGAGGATTTGGAAGGGAGTAGTGGTTCATGTGAAGGTTTGCATTTTTGTGGATCAGTAGAGCAAGGAAGGGAGTAGATGAGGAAGATGGTGAATTGCTCGAGGGTAAAAGTGGGAATTCAGAAAGATTAAGGGTGAGGTGTCAATCATTGTATTAGCAAAAAAGAAAAAAACTTGCTAGCTTTGGTAAGGTTGCTGCGTTTCAAAATTTTGTGTAGGGAGTGTAAGTTTTTTAATGGTAATGAAAAGTGGGCTAGTAAAATAGACAGCAATGCCCCTGGACTAAAAAACAAGTGCAGCTGGCAGAGGATAGAGGATGGAGGATGGAGTATGAAGGGCTTGTTGGGGGATAAGAGTTTATGGTGGAAAGAAACAATCAGATGAAGAAAAATGGAAGAAGAGGTAGTGAAGGAGGAAGGTGGCTAGATTGATCTGAATGGCAAGGAGAGTTGGTTAGTGAGAAGGAAGAGTCTCTCTCTCTAACCCATGGTTAAATAACCCATCTCCTATGTGGCAGCTCAGATTGTTACTTACCTATTAGGCTTCCAATTCTGCTCAAAACTCCAGATTATACTAGTCCTCCCAAGTAAACAAAAATAAACGTGAACTTATAATCACATTCGGCTAGTTTTCTAGCAATTTGGTGAAGGATATAGATACGGGTTTCATGCAACAAATTGGCTAAGCAAAAGTACAAAGAAAGAGATGGAGCAATTTCAGTGAAGAAACAAAGGAAAGAAGCAACAAAACTCAACTACAGAAATTGGCTACATCACATGCTACTTGTCAAGGTCTAAACTCACTATATGTCTCAAGGCAGGTAATACATTTGCCCATTTCCTATGCAACCATTAGTCATCAATTAATCAGTCCATATGTCTTATTATAATTAGTCCACATGTCACATAATAATTGGTCTATTTTTCACATACTAATTGATCCAATTATCATTTAATTACTAGTCCATTTGTCACCAATTTAACTAAGCCAAATGTCACTCAATTATAGGCTAAATCATCTGTTGGGACCCGATCCGGGAACCGGATCCCAACCGAAGAAATGAAAGAACGTAACAAAGACCGAGGCGAATTCAAATCGGATAAATTGAATTCGATAAAGACAATCAAAGCGAAAGCGGAATCACATCGAATAAGCGAAATACAAAGTGAAGTCACGGTAACGGAACGAAGGATAAAGCGAAATCGAATCGAATAAATGGAGCAAGCGCAAACATAAAGCGAACAAATCGGAAACAAACGAAGTATACAAATGAAGCCAAATTGAATAGCATAACAAATGTCCGACATCCGATAACGCTAATCAAAGAATAGGATTGATGAACAAGATCGCGTTGGAAACCCTAAGACATTCCAAATCCGGTATAATTTTTTTTTCTTTCTTTTTCTTATAACCATCTTTATTCAAACTCATGCCAATCAAATACAATTAATTCCCACTCTTGG